>VBSM01002153.1:51840931-51871790 GCA_008086735.1 Cheirogaleus medius
ACACTCTCATACACTCACACACTCACACCCACACACGCACACTCACACCCACACTCTCACACACTCACACACACATCACAAACAGCAATGGCCACCATGGGCACTAACTCAAAGCTATGAATAGGCAATGCTCTGATGGAATAGAAACAGTGAACATCTATTTATTTATTCATTCACTCAAAAATTTCTTGAGGTAGAGAAAGGATGCCGATCATAAGAAAGATGATGACTAGAAGCAGGAGAAACAGCCTCAAAAAACCCAGCACCCTCAAAGAAAGATTATGGGGAACATCCTGCCAAAGGAGGGGTCCATTTTTTCTTATCCTTCAGTTTCTTGTCTCCCTTAATGCCCTCTACATCTTAGCATAAACCCACTGCTTGAGGTAGACGTGTTGCTCTCTGTTGCTTGCAACAAAAAAGACTCATGGATGCCTAAGGATAAAACAAAACCAATTTTAGTTCTGCAGGGTACAAACCCTCCATAGTAGGAAGACAATTCCCCAGAGACAAAACAAGTCCTTCCTGCAGAATGTGAGAAAGCTAGGATTTTGGTATGCTAGCTTTTTATTATGTTTGCCTGCTTTAAAAAAGAAAATGTATAAAGCCAACTTTCTCCAGAGATGAGACAAGACACTGAAGTGCCGCATTCCTAATCAGTTCTGCTGAATCCACCCTGAGCGTGGTTCTGCGGGTCGGCAGTGCTCAGCGGCTGTGAGGCTGGGCCGGGCCATGCTGGAGGCTCGCTGTTGGCCCAAAAGAACTCAGTGTGCTCTGCCTTTCTTTTCATCCTCCTGCCCCCTCTTTCCGAGAAATGTTATGATTAGAAAATTGAGGCTACCTTTGCATAAAGTGATGCTTTCCTTCTGCTTTCATCCGAAACATTTTAGAGTCTTGCGTTTTCCTCTGTAAGAAGCACAGCTATGAGGAAGGAGGATGAGCTATCCGGTTTAAAGCTGTCTGAGGGGCTTCCTTCATGTCCTTCATGCTCCATTTCCTACTCCGTGAGCTTGGCGAATCCAACCCAGCTGAAGGCAGCAGCACTGAGAAAAGACCAAGGGATGTTGAAGAAGGATGTAAATACACTCCCAGTAGAGCCAAGGTTCGCACTGCTGCAGTATATTGGCTTCTACACAAATTCTGCAATTGCTTGGTGTGTGAAGCACAAACCCTTGAATGCATGCAGAGTACAAAGTAATTGAGAAAAACCCAAATCAGAAAAAATCGGGGGCCTGCTTCACTTACGAAAGTAACCTTATCGTGGGACTCCACAGAGACCACTTCTGAGCTGTTATGCTGAGGTCACTGTCTTGCTGTGCCAGCTGTGGTATCCACCCGTCATCATCACTCTTCTACCATCCCTGATGACCTGGCCACTGCCTGTGGCTGCCCAAGGGGCTAGGAAGCCAGGTGTGTTTGGCTCTCATGCACCTGTGGTCCTCAGGGTAGCATCTTGCCCTCACCGCTGTGGCACAGCACTGCTTATTTGCCTCGTTGGTTCCAGTGCACGTCGGCAGAGGCCCAAGAAAACTTGTGCCTGAATGTGCAAACTGCAACTGGTTCTAAACTAGGATTGCCAACAGCACCTGCTGTGACCTTGATAAGTCACATGTTTTTCTTGAGCTTAAGTTTAATAAAACTTATTTGCAAAATGAAGGAATTAAACTGAATGATATCTAAATCCTAATATTCTAGGATTCATGACTCAGTTGTGATTTATGTAATGTAGTGCTAGTTATTTACAGTTTATCTCAGAATAACATAATTAATATCTAAGTATGGTGGAAGGACTTCTCGAAGATTATTCTTGTCTTATCATGGTTTGCTCTTTAATGGGCTGAGACTGAGCATAGAGGGGCAGCACAGCATGGTTAATTTCTTTACTTTTCTCTCCTTATTGGCCAAATAGGGATAATAAACAATAGCCTACCTCTTATGATTGTTTTAAGGATTAAATGAACAAATATACATACTAAACTGTCAATTGATGTCAGTTTATAAGACTTCCAAAATAATCCAGTGAATCTGTGAAAATACAGTTGGGCTGCTAGCCATCATCACACAGATCAGAATCGAATTCTGTGAATAGCTCTTTGACTTTCCACCCAGTGTTATTCACCAGCGCCCCCAACCCCCAACAACAACAACAAAACCTCCCCAAACAAAAAGCAAAACAACCATGAAGGTCTGGGGCTAATGAGGCTCTAGAAATGCAGAACAATTCAAAATAGGAATCTCCAGTGTCTCTTCAGCTGGGATGTATCAACTCAAACCCTCTACCTAGACTTGAAAAGAGTTTGCCATTTTTGTTGTATGTTTGTTCCCATGCCTAAGTGGGAGTGCAACATTTTGGCTGGGTTTAGGAACAACAGCTTTGAGTAAATGGGCAAAGGGAAGTTTTAGTCCAATCTAAATCCAAATCCAATCCAAACACATAAGTCCTATTTGCAAATTGGAATCTGAGTCAAGTCCCTCTGAGGCTTGCCTATCTCTAATTAGCAGCAATTTAGTCCCTGTGCCCAGCTAGGAGCAGCCAGAGTGGTGCGTGTCACTGGCAAGATAAGGATTTGTCTGGAACAAAAATTCATTTCCTCTTGCAAGAAATGTATGTCCTCCATTGCAGTTCAATGTCTTTGGAGAATATGGGAGAAAAAGAAGATATTTTAGGTGTAGAACGGGAATCTGAGAAAGGAGATAGTAGGCCTTTAGTTAAGAGGACAATAAAGAAAAAGAAATGAATTTAGCTAACTGGTTCTCTTCCTAAAAATTCTTGATGAAAATTAAATAGATTCCCACTAAGGGAGCCTAAGAGAGTGAGGGAGGGAAAAGGTATTACTTTAAAAAAGAGGAAGATAGTGACACTTTTAAGAGGCTAAAGACAAAGATAGGGGACTGTCATGTCCAATGTGGAACAGGTTCCCGGGAAAGCCTTTGTATCTGGAGAGAAACATACTCCTATACCTGTCAGCCTTTGCAGTGTAACAAAACACCGTGAAATATAATCGCTTAAAGCAATGACTTGTTAACTCTCATGATTCTTTGGGTTGCTGGGGTCACCCATGTGGCTGTAATCACCTGGGAGCTTGACTGGGTCCCTGGGGTTAAGGTGGCCTCACTCACGTGTCTGAAGCCTTGATGCTGGTTGCCAGGTGGACTCGTTCTACATGGTTTTCATCATTCAGCCACCTCTCCTGGGCTTCCTTATATAGTGATAGGAATTCCAAGGGGGTGAAAATAGAAACTTCAAGGTCTCGTAAGCCATTTCCAGTATCATGCAGTATCACTTCTGCAGCGTGACTTCGGCAGTGTTCCATTGGTCAAAGCAGCTCACAAGACCAGCCCAGATTCAGAGGTCAGAATATCACCTTCATCTCCTGATGGGAGAAGTGGCAAAATCATAGTGCAAACAGATACAAACACAGGGGACATGATTTATTTGGGGCCATTATTAAGACAATCTGCATACTTTGCCTTCAATGTATACAGCTGGGGGAAATTGAGTGGAAACTGTTAGCCAAATGATCCAAGCTGAGAAAGTCGGACTTGGCCTAGGGTAGAAACTGACCTTTTGAAGTGTGGTATCCTCATTCCTCCTGCCAAACACCAAAGCTCTGGGTTGAGCGATCGACTCTCCCTAAAGATTCCCTGTTCTTTCAGACTTGCCTCTCACCCCACCCATGGTTCTCTGGCACAGAAAAACTTGATGCTTTTTTTGACATGAAAGCACATGACACTAGAATGCAGAAAGGAGCTCTGTCTTCTTGTGCCCCTAGTGACATTTCCTTTATTTCTTTGTTACATATGATCTCTTGAAATAAGATTTTATTTGCCTGTTTCATTTTCCTGGCATATATAGTTTTGAGCAAGGACCAAATACCCCACTGATTGGCATTCAGGCTGGGTGGGACAGGCTTCCTCGAGACAAAAACTTATCCAGGAAGGACATACTGAGAACTCCTCTTCCTGAAAGGAAAATAGGAGGAGATGAGCTATGTATGGTCAGTTTATTCTTTGAAAATTTAACAATCAGATAGTTTAGTTTTCCTTTACTGGGCCAGAATAAATAAAACTGACAGAAGGAACCGGAAGTTTCACGTGAATGCAATTCTCTCCACCTGGAAGGAAACATTAAAAACATGTTCTTCCAAACTTTGGCCTACTTAAGCCTCTCTTGGAATATTACTGAGCTAGGTTCCTATGATTGGCTTGCTCTAAACAAGGATACCCGAAGAAGATGCTCTGGATCAAGAGCGGATGGCAAGGGCCTTGTGCACCGTTTTGGATGCACCAATAGTTCTCTTTAAAACACTATTGATTAGGATTCTGAGACCCTGTGTTAGTGGAAGAGGAAAGAGGGCATGGGCGTTTAGTAATGTCTGCCCTGGGCAGAGCGCTGAGGGCAGTGTCAGGCGTGCCCGTGTTTGTGAGTCCTGGTACAGATTATAGAATGCCCCTCCCCATCTCGTCTAACTGTTCAAGGCTTAGCTCAAATGTTCACCTACCCCACAATGTAACTTTTGCTGGTCTTCTCCATTTGTACCTTACCCCCAACACCCATGCACTTCATAACCATTCTACCGCCCTCCTCACATTATGTCCTTGTTTGTTTATTCTGTATTCTTGCTCAGTTTAGTATCGCCAGTGCCTAGCACTATGCTGCCACAATTGAGAACACAATACCAGTTTTTTGAATTTAATTGAGCCTTCTTCCACAAGTTTCACATAATTCCATTTGGCTGGTATGTTTTGGAGACAGCTCTGGCAAGGCCATGAACAGTAGCTCCGATTTTTCCTACAACAAAATATGGTTTTCTGGGAAGAGTCTTAAGCAATACAGGGTTAGATGAGTTCTATCCACTGAGTTTGATGAGATATGCAGAATGCCGTGAGCCCCCTTGCAAAACTGAATAAAAGATGGCAGCAGGATGACAAGACCTAGTTCCAAAGACCTGAGGAAATCACAGCTTGAACGAAGCATGATGTAGGGCTTTAATCTCTTGTTGCTTTTTGGGCGGGTAGTGGCTAAATTCTTACTATGTCAAGATCACTGCTCTGCTTATAGTCTATTAAAGGAAACAATCAACAGAATGAAAAGGTAACCTATAGAATGGGAGAAAATATTTGCGCACTGTATATTGAATAAGGGATTAACCTCCAAAATATATAAGGAACTCCTACAACTCAATAGTAAAATACAAAACCAAAACAAAACCTAATAACTCAATTTAAAAATGGGCTAGGGACTTGAATAGACAGTGTTCTCTAGCTGGATAACTTGAGAGGGGAGAGATGAACGGTTCCCACTAAAAATCCATCACACCCAGTTACTTATTAGAATGGGAAATATTTATTTGGAGAAGTTTATACATAAGCCTCTCTTCCTCTATCAATGAAATTTAAAAATACTTTGTTTCATAAATGTAAATATCATTGTTTCTGCCAAAAAAATTTACAAATTTTAGGACAGGGAGAAGGGATGTGCTATATTTGTATGATGCTGAAATAACTAGAGGCAAAGTGAAAAAAAAACAAGATTGTACAAGTACCTTGATGATTTGCCTCTGTGCCAAAACACCTAGTTTGACTGATTTTATTTATTTATTTTTGGAAAGAATTTGCTTTCAGTTTTTGTATAGTAATATTAAGCTTTCATCTCTGCCACTTCTTCTCTTCCAGGAGTTATTGTAAAACTTTGCAAAATCACGAAAGTAATTCCAAAGAAGAAATCATGACAGTCATCTAAGCATTCATTTCAATTTCTTTATCTTCTTTACCATCAGCTATGTTGGAAACATTAACATTTTCATTAGCGTTTATATTTATCATCAACATCTTTGTTTTGACTGACCTTTAATCTTCCACTTTCTTGCATCTTTAAAGCAAAGAAATGCTAATGTCAATTTCTTGTATACTTGAGGTATATTCCTGGAAAGCTCTATATGAATTAAATCATTTTCTGTATTAGTTTACAAGTTCATTACAGAGATATCTGTAATTACTCCTATTTTCTAACATTTAGATTAAAGATCCTCTGGCTCTACTCTCATCGTCAAACAATTAGCAACCTGCGAGCCAGTACTTAGGTGCGGTGTGTCACTGCTGAAGGAGCAAAGGATGTGCTACCCAAACATGCTGAACCGGCAGATTGATTACTTCGAGTTGAAAACTTTGGAGGAATTGCAGTTTCAGAAAGGGCAGGCTGCACGGTGTCTTCCTCAGGCAGCAAGCCATAAGGATTTTCTGAGAGGGGTACCCTCCCCATATCAGAGAAAGAAAATAGCGCGTATTGCCAGAGACCGGGATTGGAGGCCTTAGTGGACCTGAATAGACAGACTTTATCTTCCATGCAGTTTTCCGCCCACACCCCAGGGATCTCCTAGTGACTGCCCTGGAAATCTGCCACCCTCTCCGGATCCCTTTTATCCTGTCATTTCTCCTCAAATTTATCATTTTTTATCTAAAAAGTATAAAAGCATCTTGCTTTGGCTACTTCTTTGGACGTCACTCTCTGGTGAAGATGCCCATGTACATGCAAAACTAATAAAATTGGTATGCTTTCCTCGTATTAATCTGCCTGATATTGATGGGATTCCTAGATGCAGCCAAAGAGCCCACTAAGAACTAAAGGAAGGTGGAGGTGATCTCTGGCTCCCTTACATTGCCAACTAACAAAATCCTGCAGGAAATTTTTTTGGCATTTGAATTGTTGCCCTTGCAGTCATTTTTTCATAGTTTCCATTTTCACATTCTGGGCTATCCTAAAGAAAGGTTCAGTGGTTTTAAAATACATCCATACAGTCTTTGATATGCCTTCCTAAAACACGTGAAGCCTAATTCTTCTCCCCTTAAGCATGAGTTCAGCTTCAGTGACTCACTTCTGATGACTAGAATATGTCACAAGTGGTGGTGTGTGATTTATGAGACCAGGTCATCAAAGGCATATGGCTTCCTTCTTGCTCTTGTGTGTGTTCTCTCTCTCTGTGATCACTCAGTCTAGGTGATACTAGCTTTTCTGTGGTAAGGAACTCAAGCAGCCCTACAAGAAGCTCATGTAGCAAAGTACTAAGGCTCCAGTCAATGGCAGTGAGTACCCTAGGCCTCTTGCCAACAGCTATGTGAGTGAGCCATCTTGGAAGCCATCTTGGAGCCATCTTGGAAGCCGTCTTGGAGCCATCCCGCCCCAGATGAGCCTTCAGATGACTGTAGCCCTGCCTGGCTGACATCCCGACTACAATCTCATGAGAGAGAGTGAGCCAAAATTACCCAGCTCTTGGATTCCTGACACACAGAAACTGTGCGAGATAATGAATGCTTAAGTTGTTTATTGTTTATGTCACTGAGATTAGCAGGTGATTTGTTATGCAACAACATGTAACTAATACAGGAATTATACCTGCCATTATCCAATCTGCTGAGGGTTAATGGTATCGCTGAATATTTAGGGAAACTGAGCATGTCAAGTGGAAACAACAACATGTCAAGTCTAAATAAAGCAAGGGGAATGGAACCTGAATGACTAGAAAAAAGCTTCAATAAAAAGTGCCTAACCCCTTAATGATCATAAGCCATGTACAATAAATGACCACACTATGCATTTATGTCAGTGGCCCTTTCTGCCATTAATTATTCCACAATTTTCTGCATTTCCCAGAACTGAATGTGGGATGAGAAGAAAAGGAGGTTTGGGACCATGTTTAGAGAGGGGTATAAGGAGTGGCCACAGCCACGTATGATCCATTGTCTTCATGAAATAGGAATAAACTGCACACTAGTGCCCATCTGTTCCTCATGTATACCATCAGGTACATGTGGTTTGAGTGCATTGTTCTATTTAATTTACATTAATTCACAAAGCAAGAAGCAGTGGAAACCTGTTATGAAGACAGAGAATTCCTGTTAAGCATTTTTTCTCTCTGGCATCAGGAACGGTTCGTAGTGCAAATTGATCCTGTAGAGTTCAAACAGAAGAGCATTTTTTTTGAAAGTCTTCTGGTGTACTCCATCTCTTTTTACTCAAAGGGGCTCTCTGTGTCTCCTGTGTGTGCTTCTTCAGACGGGAGGCTGGAGGCCTGGCAAAGATCTGAAAATACTAACCACCTCCTCTTTGAGTTCATTAGAGAAAAGTCAGTTTTTCTTTCCTATTATTTTCTTTTTCTCACTTTCCAGTGACACAACTTGAGCCAATTTCCACAATGCTGAACCTCACGCATATATTCTATAGATTAGGATATAGGCCTCTGGGTTTTGTTGCTGTTGTTGTTGTTTTTAACATATTCCATTTTGAATCATAGAACTAGAGAACACCTAAGGAAACATTTCATCTAGTGGTTTGTAAACTGAGTCCCACAGAGCCCTGGGGTTCCTCAGGAGTACTCTGAGGCCACTCCAATTTTATCTCTTATGCTCTAGCCATATTAAACAAGAAGTTATGAGGCCTCTGGCTTAGTCTATTGCACTCACATTTAAAATGCTTAAACTAAGATTCAGAGAGATAAATTGATTTTTGTAGTCATGCAGTGTGTGATGGTTGGTTTGAACTGAGCCTCTAATCTGGAGTTTCAGGCTGCCTGGATGGTGGTCTTCAAACACACCATACTATCTCCCAAATATAAAGATAAATGTTACATACATGGGTCTCACAGGTGATGCTGATTCTGAATGTGACATAAAAGAATGTGGCCTATTTTGGATGGCCTTCATCTCCATCTTCTCCCTAGTCCACTGACTTTTCGTCATTGGAAGATACTTTTTCTTTACTTTGGCTAGGTTTTTAAAATTATTATATGGTGCCTTCTGGCATTTATGTATCTAGTCAAATACCTTTCTTTGAAAATTAATGCATTGCAGATAGAATGAAACCCTTTCTTAAAGTCATTGGAAACTTTTTATATTCTAAAAATGAAAAAAAGGCCATTAAAACAGTTTGAATTACTAAAAATGCAATCTCCCTCACCGCCCCTTCCCAAAGGCAAGTTTTCACCTAGGACAATATGAAAGTGACACAGCAGGTGGCCCCCTTGAGCAGAAGTGAAACAATTTCTATTCAACACACTCCTGTAGCTTCTCTGGATCCATAATAATACCTGTAGCTTTAGAAACTGAGGACCTCTCAGGCTGCCTGGGGTGGTGAGGGGCTGCTTATCAAAGGGAAACAGCATGAGGCATTCCCTTCCCTCTGATCCTGCCCAGCTGTGATTCAGAGCTCTGGGACTACAGGAAACCAATCCATGGAGATCTTCAATATAAAAATTTTCCATGAAGTTTTAAAGGAATCAATTTAATTACAAAACAGACAGTTATTAAAATTATTCCATAACCTGGAGCGGTGGCTCACGCCTGTAATCCTAGCACTCTGGGAGGCCAAGGTGGGAGGATCACTTGAGCTCAGGAGTTTGAGACCAGCCTGAACAAGAGCAAGACCCCATCTCTACTAAAAATAGAAAAATTAGCCAGGCATGGTGGTGCATGCTTGTAGTCCCAGCTACTCAGGAGGCTGAGGCAGGGGGATTGCTTGAGCCCAGGAGTTTGAGGTTGCAGTGAGCTGTGATGATGCCACTGCACTCTAGCCTGAGTGACAGAGTAAGATCTTGTCTCAAAAAAAAAAAAAAAATCTCAGAAAACACTTGCTAATATTACATTTTAATAGAGGTAACATGGAACAGTCAAGTAGTATAGAAAGTACACGAATTAAAGTGTCCTTGGCCCCTTCCTCTCCATCATCTTTTTCAATCCCATCAGCTAAGGCAACATTGTAGTATAAAAAATAAAAAAGATGAACATATCGGCATCTATCTTTACCCATCAGGCAATATATCTACAAAAGGGTTTAGAATATGCTTACTCTTCTGCAATTTACTTTTGTTCATTTAATAACGTATATTTGAAATTTTCCAAATCAGTACACACAGATCCATCTATTGTTTTTAATGGCAATATATTATCCCATCAAATGGATATGTCTTAATTTATTCTATCAATTCTCTATTAATGAATATAATGGTTCTTTTCATTTAGTTTTGCACGTTCCATGTATATTTTGTGAATAAATCCATATGGTAAATTCTTAGCAGGAGAATTGCTGGATCTAATGGACATAGATTTTTAATTGGATAACTATTGCCAAACCCTTCTCTGGAAACAACAAGGAATATGAGTGCCATTTCCCTATTTCCTTGCCAGGACTGGGTGTCATCATCAAATGTTTGGAATTTTGCTATTTTTGATAGGCATAAAATAATATCTATTATAGTCTTGAACTGTATTTCTTCAATTATCAAAGAGGTTGGGCATTGTTTCAAATTATATTGTCCATTTATAATTTTTTTCAGTAAACTGTCTGTTCATAGCCATTGTTCACTTTACTATTGGATTGCTTCTCTTTTCAAAGTAATTGATTGCTTGAGCACTCTGTAAAATGTGGAATTGATCCTCTGTCAATTTGCTATTTTTAATACATGACTATTTCTCTTTTAACATGGACCATTTTTTAAATTAGAAAATTCAAATTATTTGATAATCAAATGTCTCTCTCTCTCTCTCTCTGTCATGGCTGCTGGGTTGTGTAATCTTCATTTTCAGATTGTATCCTCAGGTGATAATGACTACTCTCACATTCGAGAACCTTTATTATAAACTGATCTCAATTATAAATTTGTACGTGAAAATCCATATTTCCGTAATTCATCAGTAAAACTCACCAACTACAATGAACTAGAGTTTATCCTAAAATTCAAGAATGGTGGGAAACCTATTAATATATTACATCATAGCAATATTTCAAAGGAGACAAACATATGGTAATTTCAACAGATGAAAAGAATATAGGGTACAGTGTGACATCTTTCTTGAAGATGAAAGACAAACCCTTAGAACATGAAGAACAGATCATATCCGTAGATGGTTGAGAATAAGTGCCATAAAACACCAGCCTGCATAATGGTTAATGGTAAAGCACTAGGGACAATCCCAATTAAAATTGGGAACCTGACCAGAATTTTCTTCCACTGCCAACATTATTTCACATTCTGATGAACATATTGTCCAGGACAATGTGGTATAAAATGGAAGAGGATGCATGAATATTTTAAGAGAGGACAAAATTATCATTATTAGCAGATGACATAATTAAAGATATGGAAAACTCAAGAAAATTCAGCGGAAAAGCTCTCAGTATCAATGTTATTTCAAAAAGGAAGGCAGTAAAAGTAAAATTATAAAAGGATTATTTTTCTATAAACAAATATAATCAATTAGAAGAATTAATAGAAAAAAAGCTTCTTAGTTTCTTTCAGAATAACAACCAACATCTAGGTCATTGCAATAACCCTAATAAAATATATTTGGAGCCTATCTGAAGAAATTGTAAAACTCCCCAAGAGCTATAAAAGTCAACACGAATAAAGAGATAGACCTATTATATTCTTAGATGAGATATTTCAAAGATATTAATTCTTCCCAAATTAATCTTTATTATTAATATTACTTCAATGAAAATCTCAATTTTGGGAGATAATTTGGTAAAATGATTCCGCAGTTCACCTCAAAAAGTGAGTAGGAAAAACAAAATATTTTGCAAAAGAACAGCAGTGCTAAGGGAGAGATCTTAATTTATGAGATTTCAAAATGCTTACTGATGATATTACTTTTAAAACAGCAGGTCTCTTGTAGTCCCAGCTACTCAGGAGGCTGAGGCAGGAGGATCACTTGAACCCAGGAGTTTGAGGTTGCAGTGAGCTATGATGGCACCACTGCACTCCAGCCTGGGCAACAGAGTACCTTGTATCTAAAAAAATAAAATCAAAAAACAGCAGATGTATCAAGGTAAATTGCAAACTACACTCCATATAGGTACATTGTTCTTATCTTAAATTCTTGGTGCTAAATGTTTTGGAATTTAAAATTGAAATTTTAGAAAGGTAATTTGGTCATGTTGTAAATATTACTTAATACTTCATAGATGTTAGACCCCAGTGGAGTCTGGACCAGAACTCCATAATTAAACACTAACATTTCTGTAATAAAACTGGAAAGGATACATCAACTATAAACAGTCCCAACTGATTAAATTATATTTTACTCCCAAATAAATGTCAATAAACTCACAGAAAAAAAACTGTCAGTTTTTAGAACTTTACTAATTTTGAAATTGTGGATTGCAAATTGTGAGCCTGTATATATGTGTGTCGCAGGCTGTGTTCCCGGGAGCTGAGCCGAGGTGGGGATCCGGCTGCAGGACATTCATCAGAGAGTGTTTCTGGGGTTCGGCATGGACAGAGAGCATGGAAGTGAAATCAGGCACAAGGAGAAGTTGAGCTGCGATTCAGTCCTGACAAAGGCTTCAGCCACACAGGGAGCTGTGGGGCTGAGATGGCCATCAGAGTTGTCCTGAGTTGGAGAGAGGGGACAGTGTCTTCATCTTCCCACACGGGCCAATCGCTGATTGAGGGCGTCTCTGGAAGGCAGTGTGACTCTGGACAAGGCAGTTTTTTCCTGCTATGTCAACGCTCAGAGTGCTGAAAGCTGAGAGCTGTCTTCCCAGCAGCAGGAAGAATACGTTCTCACTCCTGACGGGAGTCTGCGTGCCGGGCCCAGGCACGTGCGGCATGCATGGGGACTTCATGGATGAAGAGGGAAACATCACAGACAGATGGAGTAGTCAGCAAGTAGTTTGAGGAATGATCTTTGATTAAACCTTCACTCTTTACTACATGTAAAATAAACACAAGATAAATTATAAAGTTAACTATTAATATAAAAAATAAAGCAACTAGAAAGTATGAATAAATAATCTCTGGTTGTCAAAGCAGAGAAAGAATTATAAACATAAAGACAGGGAAGAAATTACAAAGTAAAAGCAAAGATTTGAATACAAGTAAATTAAAATTTTTAAATAATAAAATTATCAACAAAATTAAAAGAAAATAAACAAGTGGAGAAAAAAATTGAAGCATAGATAGCAAAGGATCAATATACATATGCATGTACATATATATAGCTTATAGGAATAGCTTGTATAAATAAATAAGAATACCTACAGAAAAGAGAAATGGGCAAAGATCATAAACAGAGCATTCTATAAACATATGCAAATATTCAACCACACAAAATAAATTCCAGAAAATCTTAATGAAAATACTGAGTTATCGCTTTTCTGCCTATATAAAGTTCCAAACATTATAAAACATGATAGCTCTTAATGCTAGCAAGGGTGTGCTACCTACACAGCCAGTGACGGATTGGTTGTTGCCACTTATCTAGAAAACTATTTGACAATTTATTCAAGAGCTTTACAAATTTTTGTATCATTTTACTCTAAAATTCATTTTTTAAGGTATCTTTATTAAGAAAGAGCCCAGCAATTCACATAAATATCTATGCAAGAGGATTTTCATTGCCATATCATATAAAATAAGCAAAGGACTGGAAATGCTATCTTAATAATACAGGATGCTTAATAAATTATTGTTCATGGATAAAATTACACGTTACAGAGACATTAATATATGATACTAGAAAACTAAATGACATAAGATTCTCATAAGATTGTTACAAAGAAAATATAAGATATAAAACTATATGCAGTAACATCTATCTATTCTCTCTCTCTCTTTCTCTCTCCCTAATATATTTATCTGTGTGCTTAGAAAAGAGAATAAAAATAATAAACCAAAATATTAATGGTGCTTATCTTATCTCTGGGTGTTAGAGTATAGCGAATACACATTTTCTTCTTTATTCCTTTACTGTATTTTCTAAATGTTTAGTGAATGCATTACCTTTATAATAAAAGAGAAATCAAAGTTTATCATAAAATAACTTGCAAAATGTTGTGACCAGTGGCTGGTAATCTTACATAGTCATTTTCAACGTTTTATGAACAGAACAAGCTTCATATAATACCCTACGCAGCTCCCCTGAGACACCCATGCCACGTGTCTGCACTGATTGCCGGGGGTAATTGAAGACGAGGAGCCTGGCTGAGGCCAGATCACCAGAGGAGCAGTAGGGAGCATGGCAGGACATGAGTGCTAGGACAATGATCACAAATAGCCCAGAAACCTCTTCTTCTTCCCTTTTACATTCAGAAGAGCTGGCAAGGCTGCAGAATCAGGAAGGCGTAAGGGCACATGGTGATTCACCTTTCTGTGGGGTCCAATCCCGTAAGGTAAGTGTCCCAGGGGGTTTCTTTAGCGTGATGCCACCCATGGGATGAATCAAAGTGACAGCAGAGCCTAGAGAAGGGGCCTTGCCCTCATCCCTACTGGCCGAGCCATCCTGGGCTCACTGTTCTGTGACCCTATTTCTTCCTAAGACTCTCGGTCTCCTAAAATCTCCAGCGACTTTCTTACTACTGCCCTGACCCTGGGCACGTTCTACACACCAGCCATTGGGGTGTTAATCACACAAACCAACCAAGTCTAATGCACAAACAAGCCATTGCTTGGCAGAGGAGGCCTGGCCCATGTGCTCGTCCCTCTCGGTTCCTGCTCCTGCGTGAGGCCTCCCAGTTACCTCTCAGCGCCCGTCCTGCCAACGGATGCTCCGCGGGTGCAGCCCAAACCAAACATCGGACTGTCAGTCAGACTGGAATGTTCCTCAGGCACGTGCATCAGCAGTGTTTGCAGTTTGGGGTTATTCACATGATCCATCTCTCATCATCACAGATGACAAAGAACCAACTGTGTTCATAAGCATGTGAACATTACTCACATAAGCTAAATTTTACAAGCAAGAAAAAACAGAAAAAGAGGGGAAAGATTACAACAAGTGGAGTATGGAGTGGGAGACTGGGAGAGAGAAACAGATGAGAGATAGTTATAACTGGAAGGGGCCTTAAGGGCAGTCTGTTTTTTCAAACCCACCATTTTACGGTTTTCTTGTTTTCACAATGAAGAAACAAAGCGAATGGGGCTAGGTCAGAGAGCCGGAGAGTGGCAGAGAAGAGACCAGAACTCTTCTAACTCCTCCAGGTCTTCCAACTCTTAGTGAGCTTTGTGTTATCCCTGCCGCCCTTTTATTCATAAGTAATGGGAGGAAGAGCAGGTATTGAGTGAGTCACAATACAGAAGTGAGTCCTCTGACGGTGGTGAAGATGAAGTTTTCAAAATGAACAGGAGGCGTCATCATTTCCATTTTCCTATCACTTTTGGAGTCAGTGCAGCTGCTGACAAGTGGGCAATCCCACCTTACTTTTCCACACCCTCCCGGCCTCTGCCTTGGGGCTGTGGTATGGCCCTGTGTTGATCTTTGCCTTGGTGACATCACTTCTCTGCCAGGATCTTTCTGTTGTCCCTCCAGCTTTCCTTGGACTCAATTGTGGGCTGCTTGGACATAAACCTGTCTTCTCTGAGGGCTGCTGTGGCCGACACTCGCTTGAGCACCTTGACTCGGACCACACAGTGTGCAAAGACCGGTGTGTAGGGCACCTGATGCTCTTCTCCTTTCAGGCAAGCAGTTGGTATCTGACTGGGAATCCTGATCTCTCTCTTGATAAAAACTAGCATTAGAGGCCTGGGTAGGAAGGAATAGCTTTTTCTTCTATTTAGAGACTATATGTTTGGGAGGGTTCAGAGACATTTGAATCAAGTTTCCTTAGGTCTTTCCCACAGGAGATCAGAAACCCCAGTGGGCCTTGAAGTTTTGAGGACCAGGTCTGTTTCTAAAACATCGGTGTAGGGATTTGCAAATCTTCAGGGCTTGATCAAGTATAAATTCATACCTAATTATGTGGCCCCAAGGATCTTGGCTCAGGGGTCAGTTCAGGCCTCCTTACAGCTCTTAGGACTCTAAGTATGCACCCCATGGACTTTCCCAGGTCCACTCCATCTACTGAATGCTGAAGCTGAGGGAGCAAGAACTTGGCTCAAGACTTCATCATCTCTCTTCTAGGCTACTGCCATCATCTTCTCACTGGTCCCCTCTCCCCAGTATCATTTAACCAGTGCCTGGAAATGAGTAAATGAATGAACACAATCTCACTCTTTTCAATCCATCTTTCACAGTGTCATCAAGGTAGCTGCAAAGGGCAAAACTCAGATCAAGTTGTTTCCGTTTCCATTGGTTCCTCACTGCCTAGAGCACAGCAGCCTGGAACATCATCCAGGACATTCAAGGTTACCTGCCTTCCCACTTTGTCTCCTGACATTGCCTGCATCTGTCCTTAAACAGTGACCACTAACCCAATCCAAGCTCTGTAATTTTGTTCTTTTAGCTCCCTTTACCTGGGGAAATTGCCCATTCTCTGATGGGGGCATCTCAGTGACTGCTTAACATCTGGATCAAGTTTCATGTCTTCAAGAGCAAGTGCTTTAGAGTCCAACACACCTGGGCTTGAGCAGTGCCTTCAGGTGCACTAACTCTGTGGATGTAAAAACTGTGTTACCCTCTCCATGCCCAACTTTTTTTAGCTTTAAATTGAAGAATAATACCTACCTCATAAGACTGATGTAAGGATTGTTATAAGATAAACTTAGGCACCTTAAAATTTTAACAGGTTTATTCACGCATTGAGCGATTCATGAATTGGTCAGCACTAGACCACAAGTGGTTCAGTGCTCCACTGAAGAAGGGCAAGGGGGATACTTTTATAAGCCATCTGCAAAGGGAAGACAAAGAAAATATCTGATTAGTTAAAGTGGAACGTCCTCAGTTAGAAGTTACTAGGTGGTTTCTGATTGGTTAAGCTTAAGTTCTGTTTTAAAGTTTACATTGAGTTGGGTTTTGGTTTGCTTAGTGGTGGGAATCCAAGATGCTAGAGCCATGGCAACCTGAAGGCCTCTCAATTAAGCATTTTAACAGGACAAATGCATTTATGTATGTAAAGCAACCAACTGGATGCATGGCAAGATGGGTCAATAAGCCATTTTTTCCCTTCCCTCCATATGCCATAGTTTCCTTTTTCTTCCCTTCCATTCTTTAAAGGGCTTTCCAAACATTCAGGGGGTAATTGTGCTTCATGCTACCATTCTCCAAGGGTCTGTTGCTCTTGCTAGATGGTAAGTGCTTTGCAGGAAGGGACTTTGCCTTATATCTTATCTTATTTCAGCTCTAGCTCAGTCTCTAGACAAGACAAGTAAGGACTCAATAAAAAAACTGAACTAGTGATTAGCTGATACACAGGAGCCTCTCCATGGGAAACTAGAAAAGACAGAGTAGGTGGAGTTATAGTTTCTTGGTGGAAACCAACAGTTATTCTCTATTTACTTCTTTGAATTCTCTGCTACATTGAAAAAGACCTCACAACTCAGAATTATAGAACTTTAAGGTATCAAAGAACTGGGAGGGATCATCAGAGCTTTAAACTTGGAGTGGGGCAGGTTCTGGCCCAAGATCTCAAGATGGTGACAGGCAGAGCCAGCCCGAGACCTCTTATATTCAGACTCTGGCACCGTGGCTCTCCTACACCCCCTTTCTGTCTGCCACACACTTCAGACCTCAGGGGGATGGGGACGTGGGCCCAGAAGGAGTGCTTTATAAACTTTTATTTTTTTCAAGTGTTTCAAAACTACAGGCCTCCAGATGGGTCAGGATGGGGTTTTCAGAACTTTAGAATGCTACGAGAAGGTGGAGGAAGAATGTGCTCCTCTAGACTCCCTATTTGATATGGCCACATGACTCCCCACCTCCAAGTGCTTTTCAAACACTAACTTCTCTGTCCTCAGAAGCACCCTACTAAGAAGGGGCTGTCTGTCCTTTTCATAAGAGGAAGCCCAAAGCCCGGATAAGTTAAGCCATTTCCCTAGGGTGGCTCAGTGAGTCAGTGGGAAGGCTTTAAATAGAACCCACCATCCCTTCCACACCCACTTCCTACCCATTGGACCACATTTTCCTTTGAGCACAGGAATGCAAGCCCTGCACATACCTTCTAAGGACAAAATATGACACTTGGGATTAGCTACAGGATTCCAGATCAAGAGGCATGAGGAAGAGAGGAAGATGAAAGTGACTCTCTTTCCTCTTCTATTTCGACTGCACATTCATAGGGAGCCTAAGTGTCAGGGGAAGGAGAGAAAATCCTGAGACTGCATTTAAATGGCCACCACCATGAGCCAAGGCCACACATCCATAATAGCACGTGACATTGGTATTGGTGGCCAGTGATACCTGCATGGTTTGTAATGGCTAGCAAAGTGAGCTCAGTGTTTATGATCCTATAGAACAATTTCTGTTTCTCACGGAGAAGGCCAGAGAGACAATATCTTGTTTAATACTTAAAGCAGTACTGTGAGGGCATTATCAGCATATTTTTATAGCTGAGAAAACAGCCTCTCAGAGAGCAAGTGAGTTGCCTGGGTCACTCAGCTGGTCAGTGGCTAAACTGAAATGAAAGTCAGAAGTGTTAGGCTTCCCAAGTCCATCCTCTTCTCATCACCAGTGGTTCTCAAAGTGTGGTCCCTGGACTATCAGCCTTTGTATCACTGGGGAACTTATCGGAAAAGCAAATTCTTGGGTTCCTACTTAGACTTGCAAATTAGAACCTCTAGGGGTGGGGGCCAGAAATCTGTTCTAATAAGCCCTCCAAAGGATTCTGATGCATGCTAAGTTGGAGAACCACTGCTCTCCACAGTGGTGCCGTGGGAAGCAGGGAAGCCAGAATGGAGTTGAGTGCAGGGGAGGAAAGTGGGAAGGAGGGCATGCCCATGTCCAGGCAGGACAGTGTGTCACCTACAAGGAGGGGGCAGACACAGAAGAGCCCTTTCTCTGCCCACAGTGGGAAACATGGACAACTAAAGAACACCCCAATGCAGGTGCAATGGCAGGTTTCAAAGGGGCTGTGGTGGGAAGGCATCATCATAAAGCAGTGGCAAATACCAAGTTTCTTGTTATGCCACATGGTCCTGCAGGTTTCCACAGTGGCTAATAGGAAGCAGAGGAGGGGAAAAGGAAATGAATAAAAAACAGAGGGAGGATTAAAGCAAGGCAGGGAAAGAAAGAAGGAGAGAGAAAAGAGTATTGAGCAGGCTTCGGTAGAAAAATATTAATGGGATGAATGGGTATCCACTATGGATATACCTGTGGACTGAATGCTCCTGCCCTGCATGGAAGAGTTCTGGATTACTTTGTACTTCTAAACAAACTGGGGGTAGATAAATATGGAGGGAGTCTCAGAATTGCCTGTGACTCTTAATCAAAAGACTTATGTCCAGACCACACAACAGAATTGTTGAATCAGAGCCTGATTTAGGAACTGGTATTTTTAAGGTTAGCTATGTTTATTTTAGGAAAGCTTTTGAAGTGATTCTGATACCTTCTTTCACTACCACCACACATAAATACACACACATATACACATACGTAATTACTATTTTATCTTAAAAACTAAACAAACCACAATTCGAAGCTTCCCCGCAAAACCCAAGATGACTTCCCACCCTTCAGTTTATACTTCTGTGGAATCCCACAGCTGTAGGGGTGCGGGGACACCTTCAAACCCGGTTCTCCACAGCGCACACAGGGCTCGAGCTCGACTGCCTTCGGTCTGGAGGGGCTGCTTTGCATCTTCCCAGGCATCTTTGTACCCTTGTTCTGGAACTCAGAAATTTTTCACTGGGATTGTTTCAGCCAAACTTGGAAAAAATTTGTGTGTGTGTGTGTGTGTGTGTGTGTATGTGAGGGTGGGTGGGGAGAACATCCCTTGGAGACCTCAGAGAGCTCGTACACCTACCTGTTCATCACAGGGAGGTGATATTTGTGCCTTTTCGAAGTGATATTGCAAACAGAATGTAAAATCCCTCGGTGAGGGGGGGGCAGGTGGTGGGTGCTTAGAATGGGATTAGAGACTTTGGCTGGCTCCTCTGTTACCAAGACAAGGGCAAGACCTCCAAGTCTGTTTTGTCCCTACCCCTTTAACTTTCCCTATTACTTTTAGAAGAAACAGTACAATTAGAAGATAGCCAAGGTTGTTAAAAGACAGATCTTCTAGCTAATGGCTTTTGAGTACATGCTACTACTTGACAGGAACTGCATTGAGCACTTTATGTACATTTTTTCACTGAAATCTTTCATTGACCACCGTCTGCGATAGGGGCTATTATCCTATTGTATAGAGGAGGGAAATGAGGCTGTGTGCATTAATTAGCAAGAGTCACACATCCAAAAAATTTTGAAGTGTGGACTTCAACCCAACCTGGCCCTAATGGCAGCTTAGGTGCTTTTAATTAGGCTGATACAATGACATAGTTTATAATTTTCAGAGCATTTTCTACTGCATTGTCTTTTTGGGTTTTGTGGTAGTTTCTGCCCCTCAAATAGACTTTTCTCCTTCTGATAAAGGGATAATAGGAAGAAAGGAAAGAAACTAATATTTATTAAGCCTGAGTCAAAGAATTTCACTTATGTCTGTTCACTTCATTATCATGACAATCCTTTAAATTGAGTAGTATTATCTCTATTTTTACAAAAAAAATGATACAGAATCTCAGGGGAGGCAAAGTGTTAGCCTAAGTTTTCCAGGCAGGTCCGTGACAGAGCTGACCCGCAAACCCTGACCTGTCTCACTCCAAAGCCCCAGCGTCTCGCACTTCAGTCTCGCGTGTTAGTGGTTCCGGGTAGCACCTGACAGTGATCATTTCCAGTTTTGCTGTGGCATCTCCTGTGGTCCCAGATGCTTCTATGGGATTCTATAGGATGAAAATTTCTAGGAAACTGTAATGTATGCCTAGGCAAAGTAAACAAAGTATATTTTATTTTTGTTTTAAACCGTGAAGATCCTACCATGAATCCATTTGAAACATTATCGTGGGCCTCAGTAAAAATCCCGAGGACGGCTCCAGAGTTAGGGCATTTAATATCTCATTTCTATACAGACATAAAGGAAAGTTAAATCGGAGCACTCAGCCTCATCTAGCATATTTTTTTCTTCCCTAAATATTTTAGATTAGAAAGTTTCTAAATCCTTAATTTATGATGCTGTGACCACACACACGCACACACACACACACACTCCTACACCCAGGACCCTAGAAAGCAAGGTCAGTCTCAATGCAAATCCACAGCAGCTTTAGAGACCCAGTGTGACAGATGTCACGGGTGATTCATGCCCATGAGTCACTCAGCTCATTGAGGAATGGCGGGACACAGCCCACGCTACAGGGCCCATTTATTCTTTTCGGCAAATCCCTAAAATTCTCAGCAGCTGTGTTAGTCCTTACATGTTCTGTCCTGATAATGGGAAGAAAAAAAAAGTAGCTGGTGTATATTTTGGCTGACTCTTAAACACTGCCTCGTAGTCCCATTCATAGTAGACAGTGGCACTAATCCTTAGCTCTTGGTGCACGTTAAGAACATGTCTTGCTTTGTTGGACTCAGGGCTAGTTTCTCCTCAACTCCTGCCTTTCCCTGGACAACATCAATGTCCATGTGCATAACCCGTCCAAGACTGGGCTTCACAGGTGTTAACATTTCATCTCCTCAGCTCCAAAGTCCTTCGTCTTCACTTAAACCAGATAAGCAAAGCCATGGCCACACCTCAAAGGCGTCATGACCCAGAATGGCTCTGCTTCTGGAAGGAGAAAGTCTCTGACAATTTTCTGTCTACACAGCTCTCGCACTTCCTTTTCCCTACAATTGTTCCTTGGTCAAATTGAGACTTTTCTTTTTTCACAATACCCCAGCCCTTTTCTGGTTTCTTCCTCCGTGCTAGATGCTGTGCCCCATTAATCCACCGGAACTGCTCTTGTCACGGCCATCTGTGACCTCCATGTAACCAAATCCAATGATCCACTGTCCTGCCTGTCTCAGTTATGATATCACTTGACCGTTCACTAACATTTGTCACCACTGATCTCTCTCTCCTCTTGGAAAGACCTCCTTTATTTCACTTCTAAGACACTACACTTTCTTGATTTTCCTGTCACTTTTTCAAATCTTTCCCCTTTGCTGGAGTTTTTCCTTTCAATCTCTTAACACTGGGGAGTCCTAGAACTCAGAGCAGTTCCTCTTCCCTTTGTTATCTGTGCCCACTTCCTAGGTGATAGCATTTGACCTAATGCTTTAAACACCATCTGCAGGCTGAGAATCCCGCGTGTGTAACTACAGCCTGGGTCTCAGTCCCGAACTCCAGACTCTCACATCCACCTGCCCTGTCCACATCTTCAAGTGGAAAGTTTTGGCAAACAGCTATAGTCTTAAAATGTGTGTTTTCAAGGAAGTTTATACAAAGGATGGAAAGAATTCTAACAAGTAGAGATTTCTGATTACTTTGAGATACCCTTGGACTGGGTAAAAATATTTAGAACTCTAATAAAGAAACTGATGGGTTTGTGAAACTGCTAACCAAGCTCAAACACAGTAAGACTTAATTACATGAGACTAAATGAACTATGAAGAAGAATTATGGATTTTTATGGTTTTTTTACTTGAAACATTGTTGGTTCTTTTAATGTTATGTTTCCTAGATTTAAGGAAACATTTTTCCTCTATTAAGGTATCTATAATTTACAGCAATTTGGTAAATAATGATTTTGTAAACAAAAATAGAAACATTTGCTTTTCCTCCCCACCTGATTCCTCCAAAATTTGAAAACTATTCATGAGTATTTTTATTATTATAGCAATATGGTTATTTATATAAGTTCAATAATTATTTTCTCTCTTTATAACAGAATACAATTAGAAACATTGGTTATATTATTAAGGCTTTGACTGAATGTCTTGTTTGAAAATGTGCGTAAAATGCTTGGCTTCAGGGGTTCCCAGCCTTACAGTAAATGAATAAAAAACTGTCACTTCCTGGCAGGCCCAGGAACTTCAGATATTAGATAGTGCAGATGAAGTTTGATCTGCCTCAGTTTGTCTTTCTGGAGTTGACAGATTTTTAAAAGTCCAATCTGAGTTTCATCATCAAAATTTCCAGCAAAGCAAATTTAAAAGAAGCTTATGTGATTATTCTTGCTGCCCTTATGTAAATAATCAGACCAAGTTTAATGGAACCAAACTTATTTTTCAAACAAATTAGTCTTATTCTGATTAGCCTTTGTAGAAATGGGAGTAACTGCAGAGAGAAAAATCACATCTCAGAGGAAAAGTGTACTATAGTACACCTGTAATTTGATTATAGCTCTGTTCACTGTTTTCAAGTTTTTATTATCTACATGTAGACTGGGCTGGACACTGAATTCCTCTAGTATACTCCCATATCTGGTTATGACTCTCCAACTAAGAGCAAAAACTTCTTCGTTCCTGAAGCCCTGTAAGCCAAAGCTGGACAACTTGATATAAATTTCAAGGGACACTTCTCATGCCTGACATGTGGACCACACAGAGAATTCACCAAAATGCCTGATGCCATAACCAGAGAAATTCAAACTGTAAACCAGTACAAGAAGTTGTCAACTTCGTGCTGTGGACAGCCTTTCCCAAGACATCAAAACAAGTCTCTCCATCATAATGAGATTCTTATTTTTCTTAATTTTTCCTTGCTTATGCCGATCTATTTCAGTTGGCAGGATAATGCTGTAGTTTGAATTTCACAATCAATAGCTTCTGTGGGTAACCTTAAAATTGCCTTTCCCTACTTTAATTTAACCCAATCAAGGGATGGTCGATAATAGAATTGCTGCCTGCTGGGTGAACAGGGAGGAATCTGTGTAGCTGCTAACATTTCTTGTTGCAGAGGGATACAGGCATCGGGTCATGTGGAGACTCGGTTGCGAAAATTAACAGGCCACTGGGTTAAAGCAAGTAGATTCCTCTGGCTCATTCTTCAATCTATTTGATTTTAGTTGGTTTGGTTCATAAGGACCCTAGCTAAGGAGCATACTCCAAAGTCTTGGTATTGTTCTCCTAATAGTCATAATAGCAGTCTCTTTGGTGCACTGTATCCTCTTAAAAAGTTTTAAATGTTTTCATACAGCCATCTGTCAAACATCAAATGGTCTCTCTTCAGCTGGAATCACAAAAACTCAAAGAAATACATGATCATGAGGACACTATAACCTATGAATGACATGTTGAGACCAGACATTTAGATAATGGTGACTGGGGGCAGCAGGCACTCCCAGGCGGCAGCCTGGCCAGAGAGGGGAGTCGTTTGGCCCTAGGCGGCTGCGCACTAGCGGGCTGCCTGCAGCCACTGGGCCATCTCTGGGCTTTAAGAAACGATGACAGGTAGGGCTGTTTGGGACCTCTCAGACAGGAGTGGCGTGCCTCGGCTGTCAGAGTCTGCTCTGCTGCAGGCAGCACGGGGGCAGAGCCCGCTCAGCAGTTGGCGGTGCCCTGGCTTGGGGCGAATGAGTGAGAGCTCAAGGGGCGAGCTTGCCCAGGCTCTGCTACTAAGTGGTGTTTTCTCCCCGGACTGAAAAGACTGAGGGTCTCGTTCCCTCTCTAGCCACGCCATTCCTACTTTGTAAAAAGGCACTAGGATGCCACATGCTGAAATTCAGCATTGAGCCACGTGCTGGAATTCACTTGAGGCCGGGCTGGGCTTTAGGCGCTGTGCTCGAGAGTGCTGTCTGACTCCGCGCGTGGTGCTGCTCTGCAGAGCCACGCCTTCTGGCACCACTCTTCTTGCTGCAGGAACGCCGACAACTGCAGAGATATTGAGGGAATATTTTGATTTCTGGCTAAATGTTATGGTACTGAGGACTAGTGAGGAGCAAACCAGATGAACCACAAGTAGAAAGGATGACAAGCCTGGCTGCCTTGCCGTGGCCTTTCCCATAGTAAGCAATTAAACATGTTCACACACCTGGTCCAGCAATGGCCAATGGAAAGCCGTGCCAGAGCCTGGAGGAAAAAGTAGGAAATATTATTTAACCAATATATTAATATGAATTATTGACATCAATTAATAGCATGTAGGGTTTGATGAGGGTTGAAGGAGAATTTTTGCTTTTTATTCTTTTTAATTCTGTATTTTTACTTATATTATGCAATCTTTATTTATTAAATAAATACTATCAGAAGAGACTATGAAGAAATGTCATTGTTAAATTAAGATGAAGGAGCAAGTGTGCATTTTATAGCTGGTAATGTGGTGGAGGAGATTTACTCCTAAATAAAAGTAGTGTTGGGAAAAGAAGGTCATAGCAGCGTGCTGCAGGCAGACTGTGCAGATGGGGGAGGGCTGGGACCGGGGCAGAGGCGAGGGGACAGTCTGGGGGAAACTAGCTCTCGGAGTGGCTTATGTCAACAGTTACCACCAGCAGGGGCTGCCAGATGGTCTGGTACCAGGGACCCCAGCAGGTGAGTGGAGCTAATAATGAGAGAGCAGGTAGGAGCCGCTTGGAAGTGCAGACTGGCAGGCTGGCAGCACCTGGGCCTGCCCTTGGGAGCAAAGCCTGCCACTGGGCTGACACTCTCAGAACAGGAACTTAGAGGAGAGAATGAATCCCTAAAACTGGAGCATGTGGGAGAACTCTGACTCCCACAGGAAGTGCTATTTGCAAAGAAGCTAGACTGGATCTGGGAACAGGGCAGGGAAGCCCAGAGGCCCTGGACGCTAAGTCTGAGTGACTTGGGGGTGGGCCCAGATGGTTTCAGCACTTCCTGCTTCAGAGCTGCATTTGCCTGGTAAACAGGAAGGTCTGTGCTATGAGAAGGCTGAGCGAGGCAGCTGCAGGGGAGACTAGCTGGGGCTGGTACGGACGATGGTGATGGTGAAAATCTATGTTAACCATTAAACAGAAGCTGGAACCAGTTAACTCCAAAGCAAAGCCATGAAGTGACCACCTCATTTAGTCTGCATGGTTGTGTTCAGATTGCTTTGGCGTGAACGTGAGGCACCAGGGCTTAGTCAAAGAAAGATTGGACAAAGCGTTGGAACCCCGGAATGTAGTAGACCCATTTCGATCATTGGGCTTGGCATGGACAGGCCACCTCATTTCTCCAGGAAGCAGTTTCATCTGTAAAAGTGTATCTGGCCTGTTGTGCTGAATTCCCCAGACATTTGTTATGGCCTCCTTGCGCCACACATGGGGCTAGGGACAGACAAAGATGAGGAATGAGCCACCCTGCCTTCATCTCACTGAAATATCTCACGAAAGTGATGGAGCAAGTGCTTTTATTTCCTCTCTCAAGGATGAGGTGATAAAGACTCAAAGAGGACTCAGATAACCTGTTCATGGTCATAACCTTGATAACGGGTGAAGCCATGGTTTGAGCACAGGTCTGTCTGCCCTCAAAGCCCGCGATCTTCCTAACACTCCCAACGGTGTAGGGCAGAGAGCCAGGTAAACAACTCGTCTTCAGTATCTCTGAAGGAAAACATCAACTGGAGCCCAGGGAGGAGGCATGAAACACTTTATCTGACTTTAAAATATGCTGACATGTGGAGAAGGATGCCAAAGGGCATTTAAGAAAATCAGGCAGCAGGATCTGTGTGAAACGGATTCCTTTTAGGCTGTGGGTAGCAGCTGAGGGTGTGAAATTGCAAAGGTGGCCTTCTCGGCCTACAGCCTTCTCCACTAGGAGCTGGGAGCACAGCATCATCTGTCCCTGGGGAGATGAAAGGTGGCCTTAGTGGGACAGATGAAGATCAATAATGTTACCACTTTGGAGTGAGGAGCTGGCTGACGGAGCACAAAATGTCAGCAGCCTGACAAGCAAAGGCAGCCTTGGCCTGGGGCAGCAGCTATTGATTATAATAATCCCAAAGCAATTAGCTCATGGATCTGCCCCCCGTCCATTTTGCCTTCCTTCTTAAAATCTACACGATGAGCCATTGCTCCTTGGAGGACTGGTTCTGCGATTTAGAAGGACATCAAGAGTCGGCCACCCTGCCACCCGCTCCTCATCACCTAGGGTTTGGCAGGAGCGGGAAGGGTTGTAGAGTGTCTGGGGCACACAGGACCACAGTGGGTCATATAAATGGCACAGAACATCATATTGGTGCCAAACTTAAATCCTGAGCGTTAGTTGTAGAGCAGTCATTAATTTGATGTGTGACTTTGAGAAAGCCATTTCATCTCTCTGGGCCTGCTTCCTTGTCTTTAAAGTGAAAGAGTTAGGCTAGAAGCATTCTTTCTACGGTTTCTTTTGATAGGTGCATGCATTCGGGGTGTGTGTGTGTGTGTGTTCCCTTTGAGGAATCAGAACTAATAACCATTGGCTCTCAGTCCCTCATTGGCTCGTGGTTTATCTTCGCCCTTAGCTCTTCCTCGTTCTCCTCTCTGCTCCTGCCTTCGGAGCATGAGCGAGCCCCGAGCCCCGAGGGAGCACGTGCACCGCTCTCAGTGGCTTCCATCCGGTAAGAATGTGCCTGGCGCAGGCCTGTGCCCGGGCCACGCTCGATGCCTGAGACACAGCACAGAGGTGGCGGCTAATGCTGCGTGTCAGCGTGATTAGCCCGTGAGTGCCCAGATACTTGGTTAGACACAGTTCTGGGTGTGCCGGCGAGGGTGTTTCTGGATGAGACTGATGTTTGAATCGGGAGACTGAGTAAAGCCTCCCGACATGGGAGGCTCGTCCCACGTGAGGCCTCGTCCCATCAGCAGGTGGCCTGCGGAGCACATAAGAGTTCACCCTCCTTCCAGTAAAAGGGATCTGCTGCCTGACTGCCTTCCAGCTGGGACCTCATTTCTTTCTTCACCCTTTCGATTGGAGCCGCACCATTGCCTTCCTGGTTCTCAGGCCTTTAGACTCAGACTGGAACCACATGGCAGGCTCTCCCCAGCTTGCCAGCAGCAGGTCTCGGGACCTGTCAGCCCATGATCATGTGAGCCGATTCGTTATAATAAATCACATCGCTCTTTGTCTCTCTCTCTCTCTCTATATATATATATATACACACACACACACACACATATATATATATTATACTATCAGCTCTGTTTCTCTGGAGAACCCTAACACAATAAATAAGACACTATGTCCTGAAGTGTGGCCCCTGCTCGAATCTTGGTCTGCTGCTCTGATAACCTTCTGTGACTCATGAGGTGAAATTTTGCCATAAAATGGTGGTTCCCAAACTCCATTGCACATTGGCACATTAGCACCACCTGGGGAGTTTTAAACATCTCAATGTCCAGATTGCGCCGCAGCCAAATGCATCAGAGCCTCGCGGTGGGGCCAGGCACCAGCATGGTTTAAAGAGTTCCAGGTGATTCCAATGTGCAGAAAAGCTGGGGAACCATTGTCTTGAAGTGAGACTTGGAGGTCTTGGGTAACTTTGGATGATTTCAGGTATATAACTGAACTTTGACTAAAATATCACAGGAAAAGCTTCATCCTTCAGTACACTGAAGTAACTGTGGGCAAAGATAATTACCATGGATTGAGCACCAGTTATATGCCAGGCTTTAATGTAAGACTTCGAACACATTAGCCCTTTAGTGTCATTTCATGGATGAGTTAACTAGGACTCAGGGAGATTAAACGACTTTCCGGAATCTACTAATACAGCTACCTGGAAAACGAGGACTGGAGCCAGGTCTGTCAGAGTCAAAGGGCGTGCCTGTCGCCATCCACCGCACCATGCACACTGCTCCAAGTCTGGGACCCAGGCTCCGCTTCATGGTTTCCGGAATAGGAATGAGGTATTAGGGTCCAGCTCAATCCCATTCCTCCATGAAACATACCATCACTACTCTGAAATTTGTGGATGTCCCCCTTTTCTTGTTGAATATACAATTTGAATCTGATGCATGTGTTTTATAATATTGGCTGAATGTGTGATGCTGTCTTTTCTGCAAGCTTAGGCCTTCTTTGGGATCAAGGACTGTCTCATTTTTCTTTGATATTCTCCTTTGATGCCTGGAATAGTGAGGAGTACTTAGTAGGTGCTCGCTAAATACTTCCAAATTAATTTATATCTAGGCATAGGGTGAAGAGTCTTCTCAAAAGCCTAGCCATGGAGTGCAGGTAAAGTGAGCTTGTGGATCTGGAAGAGGGGTGTGCAGTATGGTCGGGGAAGCGGCAATGCCATGGCCACGTTGGGCCCACTACGGGGACCCTCTGCCACAGACTCTTCCAGAAGCCGCCACCTGGGCTTCTTCTTGGCCTAACAGTGTCTCCATTCTTGTGTTCAACTGAGGTATGTGGGACCTGTTGTCGCTCTTAAATATTTAGGGTGAATGATGCTTAGATTTGGCACCGTAGAGGTGTTCATCCTGGAAGGACTGGTGAGATCTGGGGATGTGTCATTGTGACCACAGATATTCCACCAGTTTTTCTTTCAGGAAGAGACAGCATCACCTGATCATGGTTGGGACTCTTGTTTAAGTTGTTGTTCTCTTCATTTGTCAAATGACCCTTGGCTATATTCACAGCACATGTGGCCTTGGGGAGCCGTTATAACGTTCGCCATCTTAGCCTCTCGACCTATAAAAGTCAAACAATAGTACCATATTGTATTGAACAAACCAACCGGTCAGTGTGAAATCTCTTTGATTTTTCCAAAGACAGGTGCTACAGAAATCACACATGACATCAGTGTCTCCGTCAGGGTGAGGTTTAGCTGTGCAGGCAGAGAAGTGATGTGCCTGAAGCGAGCAAAGGCGCCCTGCTCCCCACCTGCCCCTCAGGCTGCCTCAGGGACCTGGCCCGTTTGGCTCTGTGACTCTTTGGGGTGGTTGAGTAGATTGGTGACAGAAAAGGGCTTGCAGAATTTGTGGTTCCAGCTTCCTCACATACAGATATCTTTGTGTCCCCTTTGTCAGGTAGGGCGTGTGAGAGGCTCAGTGTATTGCCGCGTGTGAGTGTGTGATGTGAGCGTGCGTGTGATTGGGTGAGTACATCTGTGTTCTGCGTGTGAGTGTGTGTGTTTGTGTATTTAGTCAAAGATTCAGGCCTTGTACCAAAGCATGAACTCCTTCTTCTACTTACTTGCTTCATGCACAATGGGTTATTTTAATAGATTAGGTGATTTTACTTTGATTCTTATACATTTATCGGATTATGCTTGAGCCCTCACCTGTTGAGACGCCCATGTGAGTTCTAGTCATTAGCACCATCCCTGCATTTCTAGCTCACTTTACTAGAGACATAATCACAGCAGTCAAGTCTAAGCAAAAACTCATTTCATTTTATACTTTGAATGGAAAAGAGAGGCAAAGATCCCCCAAGAGAAAGGGTAGAATCGCTAATCCTCCTCTTCTGCCTGCCTGGATCACGGAGGACACTCATCCTGGCAGTAGCAGTGCCTGCCTCTGTTCTCATGTGTCTGAATGTCGACCGGCCCCAGGGAGACAGGCCTCTGCACCGTTGCTGGGCCAGGCGGCGCGGGTGCGTGGCGGACCCTCAGTAAACATTTGCTGGATGGATGGGGTGGCGTGGAAGAGAGAAGGCCTCTTTTTGAAAGAGTTTTATGAATAATATGGAAAAAAACAGGCTCCCAGAATGATTGTTTCACTTAACAAAAATGAAGACATGGAAAATAAAATGTTTTTTTAAATTTTTTTCTAAAACTCTATTTTTTTTATATATTGCAAACTCCTATAACAAAGATGCTATAAAATAGCTTTGCCATGATATCATCATCTCGTATAAATAAAAACATGATTGAGTGAAATGGTATTTTTTAATGTTTTAAACGAAACAAGTGTCCAGGCTCTGATGGAGGGGCGCTGCCCAGGGCCATGCTCTGCTGACAGGGCTGCCTTTGTGGGCTCTGAGAGCGCAGGAGGAGAAGCACTCTGTGCTCCTTCAGCTGCAAGGACTGGGTTTTACACCATCTTGCCTCACCATCAACTCTTTTTTTTAATTTCAGCATATTATGGGGGTACAAATGTTTAGGTTACATGTGTTACCTTTCCTCCCCCTTCCCCCCTGGAGTCAGAGCTTCAAGCATGTCCATCCCCCAGACGGTGCACACTGTACCCATTAGGTGTGAATATGCCCATCCCCTCCTCCGCCCTCCCACCTGCCTGATACCCGATAAATGTGATTCCTATATGTGCACTTAGGTGTTGATCAGTGAAACCAATTT
>VBSM01002153.1:51880066-51891581 GCA_008086735.1 Cheirogaleus medius
CGCTCCGGAGGTTTCTCCTTCCAGTTCTCCTCCGCAATCTCCTCCCGTGGAGTCCTCACTTTCTTTTTTAATACTAATTTTGAAGTTATTTCCATATCCAAAATGTAGAACTTTCTCATATTTTTCGTTTCTTTTTAATTTAATTTTACAACAGCATTGTGTTTCATTGTATGAATGGACTATAATTTAACCAGAGCCTCCTGATGGACAGGTAGGTTATTTCCAATCTTTTGCTATAACAAACACTGATGCAATGAATGACTCTGTACATATGTCATGTTGCATGAGTACATCTGTAAGACTAATTGAATAGGTGTCATTATTCAAAGGGTATGTTCACTTCTAATTTTGATAGATACTATTAACCAAATTGACTGTCATAAGATTATACTAATATATAATTCTGCCAGCAACGAATGGGAGTACAAGACTGGTTATTCTCTGTAGCTTCATCAACACAGGGATAATTATGCATATTAAAATTTTAAATTAAATCAGGGAGATAGATATATTTTGATGGTGAGCTTTCCTAAAAACATGATTGAATATTCACTTGTTTTGGTCTTTATTTCTGTCATTAGGAAATGTTTTAAAGAGCTTTACAAAAAAAAAAAATAAAGAGCTTTACATATAGCTCTTACATGTTTCTTATGATATTCCTAGAAACTTTACCATTTTTTGTTGCTAGTGTAAGGACCTTCCATTATTTTCTCTAATTTGTTGGTGTTGAAAGCCATTGATTTCTACATAATTTTGTGCTCTGCAACCTCACTGAATTCTCACATGTATATAATGCTTTTCAGTTGAATCTCTTAGATTGTTCAGATATACAGTCATGTCTGCAAATAATGATAATTTTACTTTTATCTTTCAATTTTTCACCCTTCTCTTGTGTACTACCATTGGTTAGTAATTTCCTTTTACTCCTGCATTACAGGGAATACTTACAGTATTTTCCATTATGCTGGATACTGGACCGTGTGTGTGTGTGTGTGTGTGTGTACAAACACTCATATGCGCACACATACAGATACATACACACATTTTCCTGACACACATGTACATGTATAGTATGCCTTTTTCTATTTCTGTCCTGAGTGCTCTTTATCAATTCAATAATCTGAGTAATGTCATATATCTTTTAAACATCTAAGATGATCATTTGACTTTTATCTTTAAATCTATGATTATGATAAATTTTACTAACATATTTCCTGATGGTAGACTGTCTTGGAATAGCTTAACTTTCTGGCATAAACCCCACTTGGCTATGCATATATGAACCTTCAATGTGCCACTAATGTTTTTGTTGTTGTTGCTAATAATTTATTTAGAATTTTTGCATCCAAATTAATAGTTAATCTTTTTGTGTACTGTTGGCTTTTGTTATCAATGTTATAGTCAATACTTTTAATAAATTTGGAAGGTTTCAAATTTATTCGTATGGAATTGAGCAAAAAAGTCTTTTGTGATTCTTTTATTTTCTTCAGTTTCTGTAATTATTTCCCCCATACTAATTTTGTATTCTGTTTTTACTAGCTCTCCAATATTTTTATTAATTAGGCAATCTAGCAATATCTAGTTCTTGTTTTTGCTTTTTTATTTTTTTGGTAGTTTATTTTTTCTAAGATCCAGCTTTTGGATTTATTTATTGGTTCTGGTGTTTTTCTGCTTTCTTTCTAACTTATTAATTTCTACTTTTATCTTTACTAATTCCTTCCTTCTGCTTCCCTTCAGGGTATTTTGTTTGTTCTTTTTCTAACTTCTTCAGTTGAAGACTTAACATTTATTTTCATTCTTTCTTGACTTCTTATATATGTATTTAAAGTTATCATTTTATAAGAATTTAAGGGTAAAAACATACCCACTTTGAAGGCACAATATGTTATACATACCAAGTGTCTGTTCCCTGTCTTTTTCTCCTAGAATCTTCCACAGTGCCTATCACAATATTTGGCACATGCACATTCTTCACAATTATCTGAATCAATAAATGCAAAGTAAATTCAGGTCCATGGCAGAAGGAGGTGCTCCCTCCCCTTGCCCTTCTACCCTGCTGTACAAGTTTTGTTGCATCATAGTTACTAGTATGCCCATGGGCTTTTGCTTCAGCAGACATTTTAGGGTGCTTTAGCCAACGTGATTTCCTCCTCAGCCAAGAGTCCTGATGATTGGCTGCTTGATTTCGCAACAACAAAAAAAATATTTTGATAAACGATTTGAGTTGGCACCAGTGCTTCCAGAGTCCTTGCCTAAGGGCGCAGGGTTTAGGTCCATCTGCAGATCTGTGCAAAAATAACCACAGTGTCTATTTACACTGGACCTATTTTGGGAGAGTTTGATGCTCTTTCGACAGATTATGTCTTTTGCTTTCTTACCATCCAGAGAGGCAGCAGGAAGAACACCAGGGACATAGGAAAAAACTGAACTCTAAAGCTCCTTTTATCTTCTATCAGTGATGGAGAGGACCAAGTTGTGTGTTTTCTTTAATCTTTTCCACATTGAAAATTTTCATTTTAAATAGCCTGTATGTTTATATATGTGTGTGTATGTATACACACACACATAAAATCATCTTTGAGGCAAAATTTACATATAATTCACCAATTTTAAGTGTACAATTCAGTGAGATATGACAACTGTATACAGTTGTGTTAACACTATGAGAGTCATGGCACAAAACATTTCCATCACCCCAAAGAGATCTGTTGAGCCCCTTTGTAATCAATACAATTCCCCATGCCCCTGGCAACCATTGAAAAAGCTCCTTCTTCTTACTATGGTTTTGATTTTATTTTTTAAATTTTTATATAAATGGAATCATATAGTCTTTTGTGTCTGTCCGCTTTCACTTAGCATAATTCTTTCAAGATTCAGCCATGCTGTTGTGCCTATCTGTAGTTTGTTCCTTTCCGTTGCTAAGAAGTATTCCATTGTATGGACACACCAGTTTGTATAAACATTCACCAGGTGATGCATATTTGGGATCTTTATAGTTATGGGCATTACAAATAAAGCTACTATGTACATTCACATAAGAATATTTTTCTGGACCTCTGTTTTCAATACTCTTGGTTAAATGTCTAGAAGTTGACTTGTGGGTCATATGATATATGTATATTTAATTCAATAAGAAACAAATTATTCCCAAAGTAGCTGTACCAATTTTCATCACCATCAGCACACAATGAAAGTTCTGGTTCTTCTACCTCCATACCAATACTTAATTTTAGCCTTTCCAATGGGAATGTAGTGGTCTTTCACTGTGGATTTAATTTGCATTTCCTTAAAAAATAATGGTGATGAAAATCTTTTCATATGCTCTGCCATTCATGTATCTTCTTTTGTCTAGTACCTGTTCAAACCTTTTGCAATTTTGTAATTGGGTTGTTTTCCATTTTATTATTGAATTGTAAGAATTCTTTTACATTTTGGGTACAATATTTTATTTAGATACATATTTTGCAAATATTTTTCTTAGTCTGTGGCTTGTCTATTCATTTCTTAACACTATCTTTTAAAAAGGAAAAGTTTTTGATTTTGACAAAGTTCAATTTGTCAATGTTTTATAGTGTATACTCTATGCATCTTATTTATGAAATCTTTGGCTAACTTAAGTATACAAAGATTTTTTCCTTTATTTTCTTCTAGAAGTTATGTAGTTTCAACCTTATATTTAGGTCTGTGACCCATGTTGATTTAATTTTTGTATATTTTGGAGGTAAAGGTCAAGGTTCATTATTTCCATGCATGAATATTCAATTGTTCCAGCATCATTTGTTATAAAGATTGTCCATTTGCACCTTTGTTGAAAATCAGTGATTATATATGTTGGATTCATTTTGATTATATAGATTGTTGTGTTGTCTGCAGTAGAGACAGATTTTCTTCTTCTTTATTTCCAATCTTTATGTTTTTATTTCTTTTTCTTGCCTCTAGTACAAAGTTGCTGTTTGGTGACAGCAAACATTCTTGGTTTACTCCCACATTTAAGGGGGAAACATTCAGTTTTCCATCCCCAAGAGTGATTTGTTAACACAGAAGATTTTTTTGTAAAATGATTACCACAATGAAGCTAATTGACATATTTATCACCTCACCTGTTCCTTCTGTGTGTGTGTGGTGAGAACACTTGAGATCGATTCTCTCAGCAAATTTTAAGTATGTGATTCATTATTATTAACTATGGTCACTGTGTCTCTTATAAGGGCATTAATCCCATCATGAGGGCTCCATCCTCATGGCCTAATCAGCTCCCAAAGGCCTCCTCTTTTAGGGTTTCAACACATAAATTTGGGGAAACACAAATATTCAGTCCATAGCCTTCTTGCCAGTGTGGTAAGATGTATCTTCAACTCTATGACAGCTTTTCCCGACCATGACCCAGCCTTGGATTTCCTTTTAGAAAACTCAGAAACAGCCCTGAAGGCTGAAATCTTTGTCTTTGAGTTTTTTTTCCCCCTCCCTAATATCTTGTCAACCAAAGCTTCCTTACAGCTGGAACTAATGCTGCTCCAAATGCCTAACTTTTGAGGCAGTCTAGATAACAAAGAAATAATTCCACAGAGGTTACTAATGTGAAGGTCTTCACATTCAAGCAGAGAAGTCTTACATAATCTAAAATATGTAGCCGATTCCTAGAGGCTATGATACTGTTTGGGACAATCTCTAAGGTTAATTAGGTCATTTGAATGTCCAGGAGAAAATAGCTCCTACCACCACTACTGAACGAAAGCAGTCTTGTCGCACTAGGACACGAGGCACTTTCCCAACTGGGCAGACGGATGGTTAATTAGGAAGTCAGAAGTCAGGAGCTGATTTATTGGAACAGCAGCTGGTAAATGACCCATATCTTGTTCATCAGACATCCTGAAGGCAGTGTCTTGGTATTTAGCTTCTCCTTACCTGGAGAAACAGAGACTGAGATTTGGGGACACTACTATGCCCACAAGATCCCTATCCTTTTTGGGATCTTGTTCAGTGTGCAGCATTCAGTGGTTTAAGGTGGGAGCAGACCTACTCACTGGGCCTCATGTCCTTGAAGCTCTGTGATCGTCAAATTTTCTCTCCGCTGGCAAGGCAGAGAGGGATAAGAGAAAACTGATGAAAATACCGTCATCCTGTTTCAATCAGTCAGCCTGGTCAACAAGAAAGATGTCTACAGATTTTAATTGGTCTCAGGGGAGGAGAACAGAATGTTCCGAGATGTCCTTGTTCACCCTGATACTGCATTTTCTGGGCCACAGGGCAGCTGCAATCTTTCCCCCAGGGCTCAGGATGTCTGCCTGAAAATAAACTTCAAATTTAGTGTTAACCTTGTTACTACCGTGTTGCTTCAAAACAGATATTCTTCAGTGGAGTTAGCTTCAGAGATGCACAGTCTGTTTCATTTCTAAATAGGTCAGTCTCATTCCTAGAGTACTAACCCCAGAGGACACAAGTGTTGGGGATGAGTGATTCTATCCAGGCAGAGTGGTCAGAAATGGCTTACATGAAATTTGGGTCTGTGTTCTCATGCTAATCTCACCCATAATTACAGAAACCAATGCCTTCACTTCTCCATACCCTAGAGTCTGTCAATAAGGAGGGAATGGCTGTGTTCTCTCTGGAAAATAACTTGTTTTGAAGTTATAAAATCCACAGCACCAACCCTGACTTGTTCCAGGGAATGAAGAAGAAAAAGTTTCATAATCAAATAACACTATCATATTTCTAGGGCTTCTCTCCAACTCACACATTTTCAACTCGAAATCCACCAGCTGTGTCAGTCAGGATAGGCCGAGTTTCACTGTGGCAACAAACCCCCAAATTCCAAAGGCTTGTTTCTCACTTTCACAACAGTCTGATACAGGTTAGTCTTCTTTTCTTGGTGGCTACCACGCAACAGTGATGAGAAACTTGGGCTGCTTCCATCTTGCAACTTTGCTGTCTCATGGTTCCTTGCTTCCAGCGAAAGTGGCAGGAGAGAGAGCATGTGTGGCACCCTCATCCCCTGCCTCCTGCCGCAGACAGGAAATGCCACACATCACTTCACTCAAGCTCTTGCCCATGTGCCCGATTTAGTCACATGACTCCATCATAAATGCAGGGGAGGGTGGAAAATATGGGGGAGCTTGTGGGAGGTGTAGGGAGCGCTAGGGTTTATGCCACAGAGTCCCTGAGTGTGATTATTTGTCATATTATGGCCAACCTAGGCAGGGATTCAACATGAAGAAACATTCCTTCAAGAAACTTACCAAGTACTACTAACCACTAGAAGACACAAAGATAAACAAATCCAGTCTGAGGAATTTGCAGTTGGGAGACCGGAGGTGAGGAAAGATGCAAACAAATAAATTATTGGGCAATATATAATTGCTTATAGATAATAATGAAGTGTGTGGGAAGCAGGCAGGAGAGACCAACTGCAGAAGAGTCAGGCAAGGCTCTGTAGAAGGACCGACTTGAAAGATGGTCTTTGGGTTCCTCAAGGAGGATCAGGAGTTCACCAGGTGGTGGTATTGGGGTGGGTGGAGTCCATAGGAGGGAAAGGAACTTAGGGTCAGACTTTCTTTGTTTTCAAAGTCAACAGGGGAGACCCCCTTCAGTCCACTGCCTTAGGCCCGTGCTTCTTGAAAGAAAGAAAAAAAAAAAAGAGTTAGTGAATGCCAAAGCCTCAGTTTCCCAGCATTCCAAATGAATGGTAAAAATAAAAAGTCTTAAAAGAGAAAGTAGTTTGAATAAAGACTTTAGAAACAGAGTAAAATAAAAGCCTTACAAATCGCTCCCTGCTACGGTGGCTCAATAAGATTTTGGGTGAAATAAGCGGCCCTGTCTGCTGTCAAATTCATTTATAAAATAAATCTTTGAGAGTAGCAATAGCTCTTTCTGCTGGGGGTGCCTCTCACTCATTATTTACAATGCCATTACCCTGGAATACTGACATTTTGGTTTAAAACTTAGGATCTAAGCTGTAAAACATTATTTTTTGAAAATGATAGGACATATATATCCCTCTGGGTAGTACTAGCTCCTCAGGGGCTTGGATGTCTACTCTTTGATGTGGGGCCTTTCAGGAAAGGTTACTGGCCTTAATATCTTGTATTTGCAGAGCATTTAAAACATTGCAAAGCACTTTTAAGTATCCATTAAGTGGCTGATTAAAAAATAATAAAGACTAGTATTGAGAAGGGTATGTGGAAATGGGTGCTTCTTTGTATCATTAAGGAAAAATGTAAATTGCTGTAGCCATTTGTTTTTTTTTAATAAAAGGCTTACAAATTTATTATGTGCCCAGGGGAAAATCATAGTGGGAATACCCCAAATCCCCACTGGGGTACAGACGCTTATCTACCATCTCGGGGTTACAGAAAGAATGGGAGCTCAGAACATGGTCAAAAACAGGCTATGGTGGTAAATCAGGTGATAGTGGCAACACAGGTCATGGGAGGGAAAGAAGAGGAGGCCTGACATGCAAAGGTGGTCTTGGTCAGTAGCTGAAACCTCAAATGTAGCAGCCCTCAGAGAGAAAGATGGTTCCTTCAGATCTGCTTTGTTATGTTTTTTTTGCTAATAAATAGTATCTCATATATATTAAAGTATTACATGAGCCAGATGTCCAGGAGAGAAATAAATAGTTCATTCAGATTTGTTATATTTTGCTAGTTCTCCATTCTGTAGCACCCCAAATCAACTAATAGACACTTATAGGAAAACACAATAATCTATTTTGCTTCTTATTGCAGTCCTTTTTTTTAATATTTCAGAATATTGTGGAGATGCAAACATTTTGGTTACATAAATAGCTTTTGTACTATTTGAGTCAAAGTTATACGTGTGCCTATCACCCAGATAGTGTGCATTGTACCAGTTAAGTGTGAATTTACCCATCCCCTCCTCCCCCCACCTGCTTGATTTCCAATGAATGTTATTTTTTCCATATGTGCACATAAGCATTGATCAATTAGTTCCAATTTAATGGACATATAATGCTTGTTTTTCCATTCTTGTAATATTTCACTTAGAAGAATGGTATCCAGTTCCATCTGAGTTAATATAAGAGATATTAGTTCACCATTATTTTTATGGCTGAATAATACTCCATGGTTTACATATATCATATTTTATTAATCCACTCATGTATTGATGGGCACTTGGGTTGTTTCCACATCTTTGCAACTGTGAATTGTGCTGCTATAAACATTCACATGCTGATGTCTTTTTTATAGAATGTCTTTTTTTCCTTTGGGTAGATACCTAGTAATGAGATTGCTGGGTCAAATGGTAATTCTACTTTTAGCTCCTTGAGGTATCTCCATATTACCTTCCACAGAGGTTGTACTAGTTTGCAGTCCCACCAGCAGTGTGTGAGTGTTCCTATCTCTCCACAGCCACATCAACATTTGTCATGTTGGCACTTTTTGATAAAAGCCATTCTCACAGAAGTTAAGTGATATCACATTGTGCTTTTGATTTGCATTTCCCTGATGATTAGAGATGTTGGAGCATTTCTTCATATGTTTTTTGGCCATTAGTCTATCTTCTTTTAAAAAGTTTCTGTTCACATCTTTTGCCTACTCTTTAATGGAGTTCTTTGATTATTTTTTCTTGCTGATTTGCTTGAGTTCTTTATAGATTGTAGTTATCAGCCCTTTATCGGATGTACAGCATACAAATATTTTCTCCTATTCTGTAGACTATTTGCTCTAATGGTTGTTTCCTTGGCTGTGCAGAAATTTTTAAAATTCGATCAGGTCCCATTTATTTATTTTTGTTGTTGCTTTTGGGGTATTCTTCATAAATTCTTTGCCTAGGCCAATGTCTGTAAGAATTTTTCCAACATTTTCTTCTAGAATTCTTGTACTTTCATGCCTTAGGTTTAAGTCTGTTATCCCCCATGAGTTGATTTTTGTGAGAGGTGAAGATCCTCTTTCAGTCTTCTACATGTGGCTATCCAATTTTCCCAGCACCATTTATTGAATAGGGGTTCTTTTCTGCTGTGTATGTTTTTGTCTGCTTTGTCAAAGATTAGATGGTAATATGAGGACAGTTTTACATGTGGATTCTCTGTTCTGATCCATTAGCCTATGTCTCTGTTCTTGTGCAATTCCCATGCTGTTTTGGTTACTATAGCTTTCTAGTATAGCTTCAAGTCCGGTAAATTGGTGCCTCCCAATTTGTTCTTTTTGCTTAAGGTTGTTTTGGCTATACAGGGTCCTCTCTGGTTCCATACAAATGTAGAATTATTTTTTCTAGATCTGTGAAAAATACGTTGGTATTTTAATAGGAATTGCATTGAATCCGTAGATCACTTTGGGTAGTATAAATATTTTAGCAATGTTGATTCTGCTGATCCATGAGCATGGTATGTTTTTACATCTGTTTACATCCTCTGCTATTTCCTCACTCAGTATTTCATGGTTCTCCTTGTAGAGGTCTTTCACCTCCTTAGTTAAATGTATTACTAGGTATTTTATTTTCTTTGTTGCTGTTGTGAAAGGTATTGAGTCTTTGATTTGGTTCTCAGCTTGACTGGTGGTGTATATGAATACTACTGATTTGTGTATCTGGATTTTGTAACCTGAGACTTTGCTGAATTTATTTATCAATTACAGTAGTGTCTTGGCAGAATCTTTGGGGTTTTCTAGATATAAGATCATATCATCGGCAAAGAGTGATAGTGTGACCTCTTCTGCCTCCATTTGGACACCCTTGGTTTTGGTTAATCTAATGATAGGTCTGTAAATCTTATTTATCTTTTTTAAAAAACCAACTTTTAGTTTCACTAATCTTCTGTATATTTCTGTTGTTATCAATTTCATCTAGTTCTGCTATGATCTAGGTTATTTCTTTTCTTCCGCTGGGTTTGGGATTGGTTTGTTCATCTTTTTCTAGTTCCTTCAGATGATTCATTGGATTATTGATTTGTGATCTTTCTGTCTTTGGATATAGGCATTCATGGCTATGAGTTTCCTCTCAGAACTGCTTTAGCTATATCACACAGATGTTGATAACTTGTTTCCCTTTTATCACTTAGTTGAAAGAATCATTTGATTTCCATCTTAATTTTCTCCTTGACCCAACTATCTTTGAGGTGTAGGTTGTTTAGTTTCCATGACTTTGTGTAGAGATGAGTGTTTCTGCTGGAGCTGACTTCTAATTTTATTCCACTGTGGTCTGAGAAGATGTATGGTATAATTTCTATTTTTTTTAATTGGCTAAGACATGTTTTGTGACCTAGGATGTCATCAGTCTTAGAGAATGTTCCATGAACTGATGAGAAGAATGTATATTCAGTGGGTTTTGGGTACAATGTTCTGTAAATGTCTGTTAGCCCCATTTGTTCTGCTGTAGCCATTTTGAATGACATATTGGCAGCGCCTACTTTTTAACCTAGCAATCACACTTGTAGGAATCTATCCTTTAACTATGCTTGCACAAAAGCCAAAGATAAACATAGAAGTGAGTTCACTGAATTTTTTTTTGAAATAGAAAGAGGAGGAGGGAAAACTTACCACATATGACGTGGGGATATCCATATAGTCACTATTATACTAGAACTATGAAATGCCATGCATCTAATGAAAAATGAGAAAAATCTGATGTCTTGACATGGAAATATGTTCATGATAAAGTGCTTAGTAAAAGTTCCAAGCATTTGTGTGTGTGCATGTTTATAATTTGTAAGCGTTGGTATTATATCTACAGGATCGGTGGTCACCTCTTGGGAGTGGGTTTGGGATTGTGAGAGACTTTAAATTTATACAATTAAAAGAAAAACAAAAACTTAAGACAAATTAAATTTAACAAAGTTTAATTGAGCAAAGAATGATTTGAAAGTTAGGCAGCACTCTCCTCCCTACCAGAATAGGCTGGGACTCTAGGGACTGCCACATGACCAAATGACATTTATAGACAGAAAAGAAAAGTGATGGACAGAAAATGGAAGTGTGGAACTGAAACAATGGGATCGGTTACAGTTCCGTGTTTGCCTTATTTGAACTTGGTTCGAACAGTTGGCCACCTGTGATTGGCTGAAACTTGGCTGCTGTGATTGGTTGAAATTCAGCTACTTATTATGAGAAGAGGTCAGAATCTGGTTACACATCTAGGTCATTAAATATGAAATGTCTCATTTCAAATAAAAAATGTAGTTTACTATATCTCAAACAAGAAGCAGTACAATTAATCAAAGTATGCACCTAAACTATCAACACAGTTTTGCCATCTTAACGGTAGCTTGTTTATGCCAGCAGTGAAGAAGCCTGGAGAGTCAGTGATGATGAAATCACAAAAGTCCTCTTCCACAGCCTGTTGAGAATTGAATATTTTTCCTTGCAGGAAGTGGTCCAAAGCCTGGAAGAAGCAGTGGTCAATTGGTGCAAGATCTGGTGAATACAGTGGATGACAGAGAGTTTCCAAGTCCAGCCTCTGTAGTTTGAGCAGCATTGTTTGTGCGACATGTGGTTGAGCGTTTTCTTGCAAGAGGATTGGCCTGTCTCTGTTGACCAATCTCAGCTGCTTAATCGCAAGCATC
>VBSM01002153.1:51891681-51922581 GCA_008086735.1 Cheirogaleus medius
AGGCAGCCGATGCTGACACGCCCTGGCATGCATGTACATGGTGGGAGCGCCTGGGCAAAACCCTGCAGAAATGATTCATTAACTTAGAAAAAATTGTTTTGTTTTCAAAGTTTTTATTCTACTTCGTAATCAAAGACCGTGGCCCCACAGATAAAGTTTGGGCTTTTTTTTGGTTGGCAGTCAACGTGTTGAAATTACCAGAACAGAGCTTCTCAAACCATCCGCACACTGTGTGCTCATTAGCCACATCCTTCCCAAAGACTTCATGGATATTTCGAACTGTCTGTGCTGCATTGATTCCATGATGGAAGTCATGTTCGAAAATAACACAAATTTTTGACTTATCGATGGTTTCACAAAAAAAATTTGAAAGATGATCAGAAGCTAAAATGTATGTTTGAAAGACTGAGGATGTACCTTCACAATAAAAATAAAAGAAGAAGTGTCAAAGTGAAATGTCAGAGATATCAACTGTCAAACTTAGAACTTAAGGAAATTGAACATTTCATACTTAATAACCTAAATAGGTTACAGTATACTATGTATGCAGAAACATTTAGGTTGAACTTAAAATATGTAAGGAGGCAGCTTTAGGCCAAACCTGTTATAATTTAACAGTACTTTATACATTTCATTTTGCAAAAGCAAAACTGATGCCTCGCCCTGCTTTGTAAGTACGCATATCACCACCCACAGTGAGGAGGGAACGGCCACCATTATCAAGGTCACCTGTCCACATCTAGTCTCCCAAGTAAATGAAATCTTAAGTCAGTTTCTGCAAGTTTTTAATTCCTTACAAAACAGCTTTATCCTGGCCTGTGCCATGGCTGATGGCTGTATATGGCTTTGCATGTGAGCTAGTCATCTGTGAAAACTGCTTTTTTCCAACATGAATGGCAACATGTGAACCTGTGTCTTTTCTTTTTATCCACGTGGTGGTATTTTTTACTGGCGAGCCATCTTTCTAGAACAGTAGTTCTCAACTGTGGTTGCACATTGAAATCATGGGAAGAGTTTTAAAAAATATTGTTGTGTGGATTCTACCCCCAGCCATCCCGATTTAATTTGTCTATGATGTAGGCAGTAAATCAAGGTATTTAAAAGTTTCCCAAGAAATTCTAACGCACACCAAGGTTAAGGAGCATTCTTCTAAAATTCACAGTCACTATGACTTTTATTTTCTAAAAGCTTTTGTCTCTAAATCTTCTTTTCACTACTTTAAAAAACTAATCTCCAACAATCATGTATTATTTTATGATTACAGAAAGGAAATAAAGAAAAATGTTTTCTATGCAAAAAAATAGTGTTAACCTGATTTTAAAACGCTTAGATTTTCTCAACATGGTGAGGTTGGTGAAAATTACTGCATCATCTCCGTTTTATAAACACGGAAGTTAAGGAACAAGAAGATGAATGATTTGACCAAGCTGTGCAGCTCCTAAATCACAGCGCTGGAGTCCTACCTAAATACCCTCAATTTAGGTCCTGGGTGCTTTGCATTTGTTTTGTTGATCTAGGATCTAGGATCTGGCCATGAATGAGGCTTCTGCCAACCAGCTCCAGGAAGCCAGGTTAGGTAGAAAAATCCAGTGGAAATAACTCCTGGTTAAGAACGACAAGGTTCAGGCTTCAGGTCTTGCTCTTTCCCTCTCACCTCGAGCACTTTGAAATGTGTCTAGTGTGACAGAGGAGCTGAATGTTCAATCCGATTTAAATTTAAATTAAGTTTCTGTAGCCACATAGGGCTATCGGTGCTGTGCTGGACAGTGCAAGGCAGAGTGATTCCTAGAGGACATCCCACCCACCCTGAGCATCATTACGTAACAGGGAAGATTTATTTGATCACACTGTGTGAAGGCTGATTTTTCAAAACTTGCTTGAGCACCATTATGTGTAGCACAAGGTCAGCAAGGCATTCACCATCCAGCTGCTACATGTCTAGACTTAGGTTCCGGCCATGCCACCTAGATTCATCAGCCTCCAAAGACCATCCTTTCTCTCTCTCCTCTCTCCTTACCTGGATTCTACCTACCCATTCTTCAAGGCACAGGTGAATGCACCTCATCTGCGAAACCCTCTGACTTTTCCACCACTCACTCCTCAGCTCCCCTGTGAAATGAATCCCTCTCTCCGTGTGCTCCCTTCACTCATTTCACGGCAGTACGGTTGCTGATCCAGCCCCAGTGGGGAGACAGACAGAGGCGGGTGGTGCCGCACAGCATGCTGAGCCCTCTGACAGAGACTCTTCCGGGAGTAGGAGAGAATGGGCCAACCTACCCAGGCTCTAGAGAGCGGGCCATCTGAGAAACAAGTATATAAAGACTGGATAATGTGTGCAGGACAGTTTTTAGAGGAAATGCCTGTGAGATCAAATAACTCGGAGTGTGGAGAAGCTGAAAGGGCTTTCAGCCCACATCACAAACACGTGATGGGTTTCAGAACAGTGTCTGCACCCTGAGTCAATTGGGCTGATCTAAGAGCCACAATTACAGTCACTACAGAGGGTGATGCATAAGTAGCAATATCTGTGAAGTCACATTGTGAGTGATTAAGCACTCTACAAATAACAGTTGTTTTTTTATTGTGAATCTCTACGAACAATTACAATGATAACATCAGGGGAGCACTTCAGTGCTAACCAGAAGGCCAATAGATGTAAATTATCCAATTAAACCACAGATGTTGCTTGTGAATTTGAGTAAGAGATGGCAAGTAAAATAAGAACTTTAGTTTTGCTACCAAAAACTCTTCCTACATGGATTTAGATCTTGGATCTAGCAACTGGTAAGGCTGTTGAAACTCCTTTACCCCTAGGTTTTAAGATGGAGAAAACCAAGCAACAAGTGTTGAGTAAGTGTCCACCACGTGCTGATCAGAGAGCTGGATCTGCAGGAACTAGAGCTATGAGAGGAAGCAAGTGTTTGGGGAGCATGTTATTCTATTGGAGAGATGAGATCAGCACCTGTAAAAGACAGAAACGTCAATGAACAGTGCTATGTAGGAACAGCTTTATGCTCCAGAGAGACTAACCTGTTTGGACAAAGGAAATTGAGTATTATTCTTGATCCAGCCTGAGACTGCTATATTCCCCTCTAGTCAGGGCTAAGTGGTTGACGGGCCCAGAAGTGACAGAAACAAACAAAAGATGAGGGTGAGATCAGTGAGATGGAATGAATGGAAACCTGAAGTGAAAAAGTTATCACTGGGTGGCTGACCAGGATCTTCCTTGGGCTTCTGGAAGCTAAGCGTCACCTGTCACTCGAGCCTCTGTGATAAACTCATGTTTCACTCTGAGTTTCTGAGCCACTAGCCTCAGGGTTACTCTCCCCGTCCTTCTGTTTCGCAGGTCGGGGCAGTTTCTATGCTCCCCAACCACAGATGGGGCTGGTCAACAGCCCCCGGTGCCAGCCCCAGGCTCGGATTCCCTTTTTGGGCAGAGGGAGGCTTGGGCTGAGTCATCCCAGTGATAAATGCCATAGTCACTCTAGGGAGGTGTCCCCCGCTGCCCCCGCTGGAAGGCAACCAAGTGAGTAACTCTGCCGTCCTGTCACATGGCCCTGGAATGGGGCTGGCTTGCATCTCTGCCAGGTCCATGGCAAGGAACGGGGTTGCTCACAAGACACACACACACTCACCCTTCCCTTGAGGGGGTCTGGAGGACTGTCTGGGGGTCTCGTAGGTTTAACAACTAAACTTGCAGAAGGGTTTAAAGCAGATTGAATTTAACTCAAATAAAAAGAGTTTATATCTATCCTAGGTGAGGGTAACAAAGTAGAACAGCATACCTAACACCCTCATCTCTCCTTAGCTTACCTTGACTATCACACTGACTCTGGTTCATACCGACTGCTCAGTATATTTTTTAGGTCACTATTTTGGGTGTCTCAAGTCCAACTTGAGTTCTATGGTTTACTAGAAGGACTCATTATTTTTACAGCTAAGGTTTATTGCAGCAGAGATAAGAGCAAAACCAGCAGAAGAAGGATGTGCATTGAGTGGAGTTCAGGGAGGTCCAGCACAGGCTTCTGAATCCTCTCCCTCTGGGGCCACACACGGCATGCTTTTTCTCTAGAAATAAATTGCACGGACCTGTGCAGAATGTCTCTGTCCAGGAAAGCCCATTCCAGTCTCAGGGGCCGAGGCTTTTGTGGAGGGCTGGTCATGTAGGCACATACTGCCATGTGACTAGCCATGGTAATCAAAACCCAGGACTGCAACAATGCAACCAGGAACATCATAAATCTTGGTAAAAGATCCTGGCAAGTCTTTGACATGTACAGCATGCCCCTTCTCCAGGCATACACAATAACACCAGAAGCTGTTCAGGCTCCCCTAGGGACATGCAATGACTGAGCACCTAGATCTGCTGTGTTAATTCTTTCCTCGTAGTCACTAATTAGAATAAACACATGAAACTTATTGAGATATAGAGAATTACTAGAATCACCAAATATTTAAGTACCACAATATTACCTGTCTTTCTGTTCAAGATCATTTTATATGCACAAACATACATGTACAGAGTTTTAAAAACATTACTTCATCGCATTTACCTCTATGTTAACCGTAGAGACCAAAAACCTTCATTGAGATGTGTGGCCGACATTAACATGCTACCTCACTCACAGGGGTCCCTCACAGCTGGGCTGGTGCCCAACCACCTTGACCTTATGCTTCTGCTATCCTGCGTCTCATCACTTTGCATAATCAATGCTCATATGTTAGGGCTTCTCCCCCTCTGGAAGGGAGATCCTTGAGAATCTAGACTCTGTCTTGTTCATAGGTGCAACCTCAGCGCTTGTCATATTACCTGGGACCTAGTAGATGGTTAAGAAATATTTCTCCAATGAAGGAATGACTGACCGAATGAATTTTTTTCTGCCAACTTCAAACTCTCAATTAAGATTCTTTGCTCAGCAAAATATCTTCTACATGTTATGGATCTTTGCTTTTCAATGGTTAAAACTGTGAATATAACATGTAAAATCTCCAGGATCTACTGCACTGTTAGGTTGAAACCTTCTTTCCAGGGATTTTATAGTTGATGAGAGAGATACTAGAGCTTCCTTCGGTATCTGGAAGGTGTCTCAACCACCTTTCACTTGCCCAGAACAGGCTAAGTCTGTGTGAGAGTCAGGAGTCCCCCAGTTCAAGCTCAGTTCTCCAGATGCCCTGTCTCCCCCACATTTGTCCTCACTTCAATGGACAGGAGATGCCAGTGGCTTTTGTTACTTTCCTTTTCTCCACTTCCTTTCTCATTCCTTTGACTTTAGCTTTAAAATTCTGACTTTTTTCTAAAATTTCGTTTTCCTGTTTCCTCCCGTAACTTTTTTTTTTAATGGAGCACCCATAGATGACCTCTTATTCCAGGGATTTACAACATTGTGCTAGATGTGGCTGCTGCCCCCAAAGGGCTGTAACCCAGAGGATCCTCCTGGCCCTTCAGAGGGGGCCAGGCGTGAGCACCACAAACTCTGAGAACCTGCAAGCCGAGAAAGTCAAGGACAATGCTAAATTTTAATCCTAAAATGTTATTTTTAAGTGGTGAGATCTCTTTAAAAGAGTGTCCAGAAATAATGTAAAAAGTATTACTTGCAAGATTTGAAAAACAGTCAATTCAACAAATCCAAAATATATAGCTAAAAAAATAAAAAATATAATTTCTTTTCTGTTGATTTGGCATGAAGGGGAGATAGGGCAACATAGTCTCAGAGTGTCACAAACTTGGCCATATTTCATAGCCCTGACTGAAATATATTCAAAGTATGCTTACAATTTGCCCCTAAAGTTCAAGGCAGAATAGAACAGTCTGTGGTCTCATTTTAATTTGTTTTTTCTCTTTTTCTGAAAAAAAAGAAGAAAGGAGAACAGATAACAGAATCCATATTAACTTCAGGAGGACATTCTGCAAATCCATCTCCCCTCATCAACACCTCACCCTCCCTCAGCCCAAATATATCCCAACACATTGCGTTTGAATCTCAACCTTTCTAAACCCAAACTGCATGGAACATTTTTATTTGGGTAAGCATATTTTTTACCCCATCCAACTTATAAGCTTTCCTAAATGAAGATTCTTTATCCATAATGATCTCAACAATTTTTTTTAATCTAAATCCTGGACTTCCTAGAAATAGAATCACAAAGACTCCTCTTGCCCATTGTAACCTGCTCGATAAACAGATATCCAAAGAAGTAGGCTTTCTTGCAAGAAAACCGCCTGGGTAATCATCATTTAATTATTTATGGAAAACTTACTCTGGGTCCAGCATGGGTGGGAGACAGAGTAATAGAGTTGGAGGGTAGGCTTCTGAATCCCACACACCTGGGCTTAAGTGCCAGCTTCGCAAGTTAGTAGCAGTCTTAAGTTGGTCAAAATACTTAGCTTCTATCAGCTCCAGTTTCTTTCTTTGGAAAATGTAATGTAACGTAATAACTATTTCACTACTCATGATAAGAGTTCACTTAAGTAAAAGAATGTATGTAAAGTTCTTAGCCCAGTGCCCGGCTCCTAAAAAGTGGTCAATCATTGTTAGTTATTATTGTGATAAGAATGAAATGAGTTTCATGGGCTGATATGATTCCCACCTTTAAGACACTAGTTTCATTTAGTTCAGGAGTCAAAACCAAGAGTCACAAAGCATGAAGAATACCAAAGGGCAGAACTGAAACAAATACGAAATTATTTGATTCATTCCCATCCCTTCTCGGCCTTTTGGCTAAGATCAAGCATAGTATCAATCTATATGGGTTATGAGGTTCATTAACAGGATTTGGGACCCATGTATACCAATACTGAGGATCTTTTGTGGATATTAAATACAAAATGAATTAATTACATTTATTACAAATTAAATTAATTAAACGCATTACAAAGTAGAAATTACAAAAAGTCTTCATGTGTTTTTTATTCCAATTCATGTATTTTCAAATACTTGGATGACTAACCAAAGGAAAGGGGATTGTTATTTCCTGCATATTTTGAAGTTATATGTTGGTTACATGTTGATGGCATGTCCAGGTTGATGAACTAAAAGCTAGCTCCTTTGAACAATTTTCTTGTGGGCCTAAAGTTAACGTTATGCTGTCGGTCATAGCGCCCAAGGATGGATCACACACAAGGGGCAAAACTGCAAGCCAGGCTGCAACCCATAATCAAGTCACATTCCTAAATTCAGGCTCTCTTTTCTAAGTGAATTTTTGTTGAGTGAGGGTTCGGGGAACACATTTATCAAATGTTGTTCTAGCACAATGTCACCCTCCCCATAATTTTAGAGTAAACAAAACCTCAGTGGGTGGCAGGTGTGTAATATTGTGACAGGACCAAGACCATTTTAGAGGCTCTTGCAGACCCTCTTACTCACCAGGGTAAGAAGAGTTGTAGTTGGCCCCTGTTTGACAGGGAGGTCACTGTCTGGAGACAGAGGACCCCATTACAGGACAAGACTTAGCATGCAGCGTGGAGGTCAGGCATGGCCCTGCTCCTGGTCAGGCTTTGACTTTGGGCTTTCATCAGGGCAAGGGCAGAGCTGCGCTTCATTTCCCCACCCTACTCCCTGGCTAAGAATTAGGACATTGGTATTCAACACTGTCTCTGGGAAGACATTTAGCGTCAGAGACTCTTGGGGTTAGAGGAAACCTTAACGATGGTCCAACCCAAGGACCTTCCTTTGTTTTTATTTATTCAGGACATTATGTGGGCACAAACATTTTGGTCACATGTAATGAGTTTGCCCCGGCCAAGCCAGGGCTACCAGTGTGCCCCTCCCCCATATGGTGTGTTCCGCCTCCGTTAGTTGTGGGTTTACCCCCCACCCCACCTCTGACTGGCACCAGGAGATTGAAACTAGATCCCCACCTCTCGCTTCTCACAAAAATCAACTCATGATGGATAACACGATTAAATCTAAGGTGTGAAACCTTAAGAATTCTGAAAGAAAACGTTGGGAAGACTGTTTCAGACATTGGCCTAGGCAAAAAATTTGTGAGAAAGAACCCTAAGGACCTTTCTGAAGCTTGAGTTCCTTCCATTCCATCTTCCTAAGCAGCTGATCAGCCTTTGCATAAGAACAGCTGCTGATGGGGATTGAACCCTCTCCGGATGCAGACATTTCTTTCTCAGGACTGTTCTTGCAGAGTGGTTCACTTCCAGACTGGAAAGTCCTTGAAGAGTGACTGTGCCATATTTACTAACACCTAGCACAGAACCTAGCACATAGTAAAAACTTGGTGAATAATAATAGCTAACAGTTATCATGTGATTAGTATATGCCAAACCCTATACTAATAACTTTCCCTCCATGGATTTATTTAATTCTCAAAATATCCCTTTGTGATAAGTGTTATTTTTATCCCAATTTTTACAGACTTGAAAAATAAAAAGACTCGGAGAGGCTAAGCAAATTGCCTAAGGTAACACAGCTAGTTAACGTCAGAGTTGGAATTTAACGCAAGTAGGTAGCTCTGAGCTTGTGCTCTTAAATGATATTTTGGATAAATGAAAAAATATGAATAAATGAGAAAAATCATTACACCTGTAATTTCTGCTATTGATCTTGAATTGCTATTTGTGGCTAGTTGAATCAGATTCCTCTTCCATATGACATGAGTCATGTTTAAAGACGGCCTCAAGTTATCTTTCCCTCTTCTTCCCTTTTTCAGGCTACGCATCATTGTTCATACGTCCCTCATCCGACTGGTTTCAAGTCCCTTCATCCTGCAAATATCTCATATGGACTCAATAAATGAATTTCTTTCCAAATATTTCTTGGCTATTACTATTGCATCTTTTACCTGGGTAATAATGTTCTGCCCCAGTTCCCCCCTGGCACGCACACCTGGATTCTCTACAGGTGCTGTAGTTATGAGCCCTGGCCAACTCTCCCTCACCTGGTGGCCCTGAATCCAGAGTTCTGTCTGGTCAGCAGGGATCCTCATAGAAGACTAATAAGAGGGACACATCGTAACTCTCTTTTATTCTATCCATGGTGCATTTATATATGCATATATCTCAGTTACTTCATTGGATGTTCGTAATAGCCCCTTTTAAGGTAGGTTGATGAAAACACTCTATTCCAGGCTACATGATCTACAAAGGGGACACAACCAAACATTGGCAGATCAAGAGCCAGAACAAGGACTTCAGATTTCTGGACCCCAGTTTAGGGTTCTTTCTGTGGCACCATGCAGCTTTCTAGTCCAGGTGTCTAGGAAGTAACTTCCCACTCTGCGCCCTGCAGGCTTCTCCATTAGTGATTTAACACGAAGAGGCTCTGAGAGCTGAGTTATAAATAACACTCCTGTTGGCCCCAGGGAGGAAGGGGATGGCGTGGGCTGCCACATCGCCGCTCTTCAGGAGGCCCCAGCCAGCCCACCGCTTCCTAACAGCCCCTGGTTCTCAGGGTGGGACTCTTATTTCCCTCACTCTCCTTTCTTCTTTCAGAATCGGTGCTGGGGTAAGGCTGCGGCCCTGCATTGCCACACCTGTACCGCCGCGTCTTCATCCCACCATCCCCCTCCTGAATCTTGTATGAAGCTAAAAGGAAAAAGATGTCTGGAGAAAACACATTCTGCACATGCACAACAGAAGCGAAACTTCCAGTGAGAATTGACCAGTGAGGGGACACCTTGGTTGTTTTCAATAATTTTCCCCCGCAAAGACCTCACCCAGGCAGCAGGCCGCGGACGCCAGTGCGCAGAGGCAGGCCGGGCGAGGGGCGGGTGGAGGAGGGGCTGTGCCCCACTGCCAGTCTCACGTCCCATCGCGGGGGCAGCTGCCACTCCAGCGACATGTTGCCGCCAGACCTTCTAACTTGTCAAAAGAAGCCGGAAATCTAGGTTTTATAGAAAATCTCCCAATTGTTAACCATCTAATGAGTTCAATCACTTAAAAGTAGTGCAGACCTGGTATGGGGCACGCGGGTCTCCCAGCTCTCAGTGGTCGCCTCTGCAACAGGAAGAGAGATCGACTCCGACCGACCAGGCGTCAGCTGATGTGCGATGAAGAACTGAAGCCAAGAGGGCTGCAGTACATTGCCCAGTACATTGCGCAGTTGCCACCTGGCAGAACTGGGTTTTGTCTAACTCGTGAGCCCGGCTTTTCCCACTAGGTCACATGGCCTCCCGAAGAAGGACGTTGGAACAAGACACTCTCGACTAACCAGACAGGGTCTTGACTTGACTCCTAAAAACAGTAGCATGTCCACAAGTGACTGGCTCCCAGAAATGCCTGGTTTTCTTTGGGCTTCAATGTCCTAATTTGCTAAGTGAGGCGCCAGGGCTAGAGAATAGCTGAGGCTTCCAGAATGGTGCTCACTGCACGGCATGAAGCACAGGCTCTGTCTGCCCGTGTGGGGCGGCGTCCTGGAACCCAGCACACTGCACGGCGTGTAGAGACCTCAGTGAATATTAATGTCTCTTGTCTGGATGACAATTTTATGATGCATTATGATGTACTTCCAGTGCTGAAAAGATGTTACTCCATTCATTCAGTCTTTCTTTCTTTCATTCAAATCACCAAGAGACATTAAACACGTACTGTGGATGTAGTGATGTTCTATTGGCTCCATGAAACTATTAATACACAAACAAATCATACCTACATAAGGAAGACAGTAATAATTGTAAGACCTAAGCTTTGGAATGCTTGTTTTGCATATACCCAGTACTAGTCTAAGCATATTGGGTACAGAAATTCATTTAATCCTTACAACATCCTACTGAAGTAGGTATGATTCTTATCCCCATTTTACAGATGAGAAAGCTGAGGTGAAGAGAAGTTAAAAAATATGCTTGAGGTCACATAACTAGCTTAGGGGAGCCAGATTCTGACCGAGGCTGTCTGGCTCCGGCGTCCACACTCCTAACCACAGCACTACATGCTGGACAAAAAAGGGAAGATTTATTAAGTCCCACTATCTACCAGGTACTGAGCTAGCCAGGCTTGTCTGCAAAGCTTTATTTACTCCTTATGATAATTCAGTAAGTTGACGCTTTTATCATCATCTTCTTACCAAAGAATACAGAACCTTGCTCAGAGTCTCACCACTAGCTTGACCTCCCCGTGTGTCCCCGAGGGCAGCAGTGGCTGGTCTGTGTGCTGTACTTCAAGCTCCTTCCTTGTTTGCGCTTCCAGCAGATCATCTGGGTCAGACCCAAGATTGCTCATCAGAGGCTCATTTCAGAATCATCTGGCATTTCAGTTACAACACAGAGGCGCTTCAGTTCCTGGGTTTTCTCTGAGACACGTTTCCGTGGAGCTGGAGGTCTGCTTCTTCCTCGGAGGGGGAGGCAGCTCGCAGGGCAGAGGGCAGGGCAGGGGGGCCACAGGAGCCTGGTCTTTGAAGTCCTGCTGACTGTAGGCTCAGGGCGAGAGATGGAACTCACCATCTTTTGGGCAGATGAGCATGTGGCCCAGGGGCCTGGCTCGGGCGTGTGCAGTCTCCCGTGTGGACAGTGAGCCAGGGTGGCAGTGCTGTCTCTCAGGATCAAGCTGCATGAGTGCACCGAGGCTATGGTCTGGGATGGGGGTGCCCTCAGTCAATAAGTGAAGCAGAAAGCATTGCCCTTGTGTTTCTCTGATGCTGCAACTTGGCTGATTTTTCAGAAACAAAAAAATCCAAACTACTACCAACATCTATGCACAGTTATCTCAGTCTTACAGAAAACTAAATGCAGAAGTCATTGTGTCTAAATATTGACCAGATGTGTGACAAACTTATTTTAATGAAGGGCCTTGTGACTCACCGAGTAATAATGCATGACTCTGCTGTTTTAAATTACCTTTTGATGGTTTGAAAAATCCATGTGTCGTTCTAGTAGAGAGACCACAGAGGCGGGAACATCGGGCTCATGGCATGCCTCTCAGACAGCTCTTTGTGCTTAAAGACCGCCACTGAGGGGCTTAGCAGATCTTGACTCTTTGCCCCAAATTCTGGCCTTTTTCCTTTGCAGCCTCCCTCATGTCCTGTGGTTTCTGCTCACTTCTGCCACAGAACTGTCCGGGCCTCGTCCCCATGTGCCACGCTCTCAGGTGAGACTCCTCACGTGACGCCTGCTTGCCGTCTCGTTGTCACTTCAAGAGCTGCAGCCACACAGCCCCCCTCCTGTCTTCCTGCTTTGCATACTTCCATCCCGCCTTCCTTTTTTTTTCATTCTTCTTGATAGATGCTGCAAAACCTGTGTCAGATCGTCTGTTTGAGTTTTCAAAATGAGGAAGACTAAGTCTCTGCTCCTAAAAGGCTTGCAGACAAATAGGGGGGGAAAAGGCATGCAAACCATTAAGTGTGAAGTGAATGTTGTAAATTCCGCTAGAGAAATGTATACAGGTTCGGGTGGAAACCCAAGGAAGGGAGTGGCCAATTATATTTAGGGCGGATGGTCATGGAAGGCTTTATGGTGGAGGTGGTATTTGAGTCTTAAAAAGGTATGTAGATATTCCCAAGAGAGAGAAGGCAGGAAAGAACATTCCAGGCAGAGGAGAGCCTGAGGTTTAAATTGATCTGTCACCTAACAGGCCTTGAAGATAAGGTGGCGAGAGATAGGACAAGAGAGTCAGAACAGGGCTACATTATGAAGGGTCTTATTTGCCATCCTACCTTTATGTTTAGGCATCAGCGAGCCAGGGACGGCTTTTCAGAAGGGAGAGGTATATTTGAACTTTTATTTTGATAGATCCCTATGGCTGCAGGGCGGAGGAAACCTGAAAAAAGCTAGACTAACAGGAGGTTTAGGACTATCAGACATGCAGCCCAAAGGTCCATGTGAGAAATGGCCGAGTGCTGAGTCAGGAAGGTAGCAGTGGATTTGGAGAGAAGGGGCAGGGTCAGAGAAGTGAAGAAAAGCAGAACCAACAGGACCCAGACGGTGATTGGAATTGACACATGAAACAAAGAGGGCATCGGAGGTCAACTTCAAGGTTACTGGTTTAATGAATGACACCGACTTCCACTCAGCTGGGGAGGTGAGAAAAACAGAGGAGAAACAGACTGAAGGAGATGGAATTGTGGTGGTGGAATCTGAGGCCCCCGTGGGGCACCAGGTGGCACGTCCAGCAGGTGACCGGCAACACAGACGAGATGTTCTGGAGATCTCTGACCTCTAGCCAGAGGCCCAGGGCCATGGTCACAAAGTTGTGTTTAAGCCATGAGAGTGACGGAGACCCCAATGGAGAACATAAAGAAGAAGTAGAAAGGGACAACCTAAGGAATGTGGCCTGTCAGAGGTAGGCAGAGAAAGAGGAACCTACAGAGAAGACTGGGAGGAAAACCAGGAGTGAACTCTGTCATGCAAGCCAGAAGAGAGCTTTAATAACAAGTGGTGAGATGGTCAAAAAGTGTCATAAAACTGAGAAATCATGGGAAACAAAGGGAGATTTTTCATACTCTCTGTTTCTATCACTTTCAAAGTTCTTGGACAAGTCAAGGTCAACGTTGACTGATGCCAATTATATTGCCCAAAAGTATTCCCAACTTCTTCCTTATGCTGGTTTCTTCAGCGGTGCCCGGCTCACGCAGGCTTTACCCACCCTCCCCTGTTGATCAAGTCCCAACCTTCTTTCAAAGTCCACTCAAAGATTATCTCCTCCTTGAAGTCACCTGTGACTATAATTTCTCCCTGTCAGAACTTTAGTGACTCTTTTCGGAAATGGCCACCAGGCAAACAGCTGCCAGGACCGCTGCTGTCAATAGCAGTTCCGCCTCCCAAAGACGCAGAACAGTCTTCGAGATAAAGGAGCTCAGCGTTATACCCCCGATGACCAGGACAAGAAAATCTCACTGCCAGTAGCTAATGTCTCACCAACATGTTGCAGTCTGTGATGTGCCTGTACATAGTTTCTTATTTAAATTCTCACAACATATCCATTAGGTCAGATAACACCATTTCACTTGGCGTTTGAGGAAACCACATTCAGATAGGACACACATCAGTCAATGATAAGAGCTTAAAAAATATTGATGATGATAAAGAAAAACGATTTCTTTTTAGCAGCAAGCTTTTCAACCAAGAAGATGTATTTATTTTCTATTGCTGCTGTAACGAATTAGTACAAACTTAGTGGCTTAAAAAGTGTATTTTACAGTTGTTAGGTTACAGGCCAACACAGGTCTTAATGGCTAAAATCAAAGTGTTGCAGGGCTGTGTCCTCAAGGCCACCCATATTCCTTGGCTCATGGCTCCCTTCCTCTGTCTTCAAAGCCAGCAACATCACATCCCTTGGAACATTTTTCCATAGTCACATATTGTGACCACATCTGGGAAAGGTTCTCTGCTTTTAAGGATCAGTGGGATTAGATTGGGCACACCCAGGTAATCCAGCATAACCTCCCCATCTTAAAGTCTTTAACTCAATCACAACTGCGAAGTCCCTTTTTCCACTTAAGGGAGTACATTCCCAGTTTTCAGATATTAGGATATGGACCTCTTTGGGAGGCTATTATTCTGCCTATAACTGGAGCCTTTTGCTGGACTTTATTTCCTAAAACATGGAGAAGATGAAGAAAAAATAATGTCACTTTCTCAAGGATCTCACGTACCTTATATTAGGAAGTGAAATGTTTTATATAAGATTTAGAAACTTTTCATGAAAGCTAGGAACCAGTGAGTTCAATATCACTGTACAGTACAATCTCATGCTCAAACGGCTCCCAAATCTCTACCCATCCATGACATATGGCCTGAGTACCAGACCCATATTTCCAAATGTCTTCATCTGACAGTGAGCTTGCTGATCTCAACTATATTTAAAGAGCTGCACATCAATCTCGAACACAGCGGGTCCCAAATGGCATGCACCATTACCCAGTCCCGTGTCCTCTATTTCCAAATCCAGGTTAACCGTGTCATCACTCACTCAAGTCCTCTAAACATTATGATTAATCTTAGCTTCTCTTCCCCTTCATCTCACACAGCCAACGGGCCAATAAATCCTACTGTTGTGACTTCAGGTCCATATCTCAAATCTGGTCTTTCTTCCAGTTGCCAGATTTTTCATTAAGCATCTTCATTTCATTATATACCTGAATTATTTCAGTAGGTTCCTAACTTACTCCTCTTCACCAGTTGATTCTCCCGTCTATACCAGTCTTCATTGTGCTGCCAGCATTAACTTTCCAGAAACACAAATATGATCATGTCTGTCTTCTGTAGAACCTTCTTGAAGTCCCCATTACCTATATAAAAATGTCTAATGAAAACATTTACAGAGCATACTCCAAATCAAATGGGTGAAGAGATAACTCTCTTCTCTTTTCAACTCATGTGTCTATCAGAGGAGCCATGTGACTATATCCCCCACAAATCTTTATGTCTTTGACCAGGAAAAGGCAAATTGTCTCATAAATGTATGTCTGATATTTGGACAAATGTGTACTTTTCTTCTAGCTCCTTCTATGGGCACAGAGCCATGCTGAATTTCAGACCCTTATAAACACTCTGGATTTCTGGATTATAAAAACAGTGTCCATATGTAAATGAACAGCACCAAATGTCTAGAGAAGGAATAACTTTCCGCTACCCTTACTTGTGAGCCCATGCAAGAAAAAGAAGGGCATCCCAGGGCTTGTTTATCCGGGTTCCTGGACTGAGGGCTTAGGAAGTATGCAAAGCCAGTAATGAACTCAATTATTCCTCGATTATTAATTATCACTCATATAGCATAATCACAATAAATGCTCAGAGGCCCACACACTATTTGTTTTTGATATTTGAACCAAAAGTTAATGTCTATTTAGTATGGCATCTCCATAAAAGAACTATTAACATACTGAGCTAAACTATATTTAAAGAGCAGTCAATTCTACTGGTTCTTTGCTCTTAATTTGCAGCTAAGTTCCAATTAAACCTGCGTGGTATTTAATCAAGTTGAATTACAGAGACTGTTGAGTTAGAAATAAATTTAAAATGACTCTGTCTGGAAGCACTTAGACTGTGACTTTATTGATCCTGATTAGAGAAGGATATGGAGATACTTGTAATTATAGAGCATAAATCCATGCTCTTTCTATGAGAAGGCACCACCATATGTGTCTGGACAATGTATATTTATTGAAGACCCACTGTTTGCCTGGGCATTGTGGAGATCTCCCAAAATGTATACAATATAGTTGATGCCAATAAGAATTGAGACTACTGAGAGTACACTTACTGAGGAATGCCAAAGCGACAGTTTAGGTAATCTCAATTGTCGTAATGATCCGGTTGCCTTAGACCATGTTGCTTGATAATTGAGCTGATTTCCACCATGTAAGGGATAATAACACCTGCCCCTTTCCACCTCTACGGGTCAGTTATACAATGGCTAACATCTATCAAATCCCAAACATGTTCCAGCACTGTTTGAAAGGCCATAAACATATTAATTCATTCAGTCTTCACTACGTCCTTTACAAACAGATGTTATTATTCCTGTTTTGCATATGAGGAAACTAAGACACAGATAGTTTAAGTTATATGCTTAAGGTCACACAGCACTTCCACTGGTGGAGATTGCTATATGAACTGCCCACATCTTGTCATACAACTCTGATGATTAGAAAGTTATTTATATGTTAAATTCAAGTCTGCCTATAACTTCTACCTCGCTGGTCATGGTTCTGTCCTGCATGTCCAAACAAAATAAATATAACTGTTCCTCCCCATGTCAGCCTTTCAATATTTGAAGACAGTGGTCATATCTTCCTTCCAGTTTTCCTTAGGCCAAGCAATCTCAGTTCCTTAAACCCTTTCAAATCTACCTAGTTTGGAGAGATTCTCACTCTGTTATTATCTGAGTAATGGTGGACACTCTGCCCTATGTACTGTTAAGCAGACCATTTTCCATTTACAAAATAGAGGGGACAAGCTCGTTTTTATAATGTTTTTTTGCCTCTTATTGTTCTGTATTCATAATAGAAAGTCCCCAAAACATATGCTATTATCTTCAATAATAAATATAGCTAATGTGTATTGTGATATATTACCTGCCACTCACTATTCTATTAATATATGTATTATATAATATATATACATAATATATAATAATATGACAGCATATATACACACACAGTATGTAATATATATAACAGTATATAAACACACACATACGTGTGCATATACATATGTGTGCATGCATATATATGACTCTGGCCTTTGGAGTTACCATGCCTACAATTATGGGCTTTTAAAGTGAGAATATTCCTGTAGGTGGGCACAGTTCTGACCCCACAGCATGACGGCACAAGGGGAAAAGGAGACCAGAATTCTAAAGAAGACAAATCCTTGGAATAAAAAGTAAGCAGGGAGTGTTGGGTGATTGAGGAATGAAGTTAGGGATGGGAAAGGTACAGGGAGAGAGAAGGGAAGGAGACAAAAACTGAGACAATCCTAGAGCCACAGGATGGTAAAACCAACCCCAGGTCATAGGAACACAAAATGTCAGGCCCCTAAACACACAGCAAAAGCCCAGTGCCTGCAGCACGGCCTTGTGGAAAACAGAAACCGCAGACAATTGCAAACGCAGTGGCCAGAAGAGGATGCAGAGAAGACTCACCCTGCCAGGAGAACGCTCAGCCTATCGTCCCTGCTAGTTTTAGGTGAAAACATGCTATTTAAACCAGTGGGCAAAGTTTTCACAGGATGTCAAATAACTGCCTGCCAAGTAACACGATGGGTTTTTTCAGTCAGAGGTGGTGGAACAGTGGTAACCATGAGATCCCGTGATCCTGCCCCAGTGTGGCCTGGACTCCCCAGGGACACACATCTTCCTGTTCTTTCTCTCTGGCTCCCATTGTTCCCTTCCCTATCACCCAAGCAGAGATGCTCCTCTTGGGGATGTGACATCACAGACATTTTCATGGTCTGCCAAGAAAGGGAAAGCCTGTTGAATTGCGTGTGTCAGCATGGTCTCCGTTGCTTAATCCGGAATGATGCTATTGGTGCTGAGTGACTTCAATGCTACGGCAGTGCATTTCCGGGCAAGACCAGCATATTCCACTTTGCCTAGAGATGTCTTTCAGTGCATTCAGTGCTCAGCAAAGCCTCACTGTGCAAGAGGGACTTGCATCTGCTTCCCTTCACGGCCACCAAGGCAAGGCAAGCATTCCAACTCTGGGGCCAGGCTGGCCAGCTAATTGGGGAATTGAGAACGAGCTGGGATTTGCTCCCTGAATCATCTGCCAGCTGTGTACAAACCTCAGAGGCAGGCCTGACCTCTTTTCATGATGAGCCGTGATGTCCAAAGAAGGGAAATGCGGCTGGTGAGTCAGGCCCAGGTGGGCTCCTCAGGCAGCAGCATCTGGAGGTTTCATCCTCTGGGCTGCACATGGAACACCCTCGGTCTGGGAGTTGTTAGGAGACCATAAGCCCAGAAAACCCCAGCGCCATCTTTAAAAGAGCAGAAAGCTGACACTCACACAACTCTCCCCAACCACACGCTTCTGATTGACCCATGTTTTCCAGCAGATGCGTTAATCTTTTCACCGTTGCTGTGTTTGGAATCATCTGTGTGGTGCCAAGACACTCTAATGAGATGCTGCTGAGCTTAACTCCAACCATATCCAGCTGTTTGCTGTAGCCTCCAGCTAACACTTACCAGCTTGTTTCTCTGCAAGCCAGGGTTAAAGGGCCAGTTTCTTTTCCACATCCTTGGCGCAAATGGATGCTTACTATGGGGGTCCAGAGAGGCCTCTGGGACGTGGTCAGCAGGTCCCTTATATGTGGGGTCAGGTGCTCACACCTGAGTTCAGGTCACCCCATGTCCCATGCATCTGCTGGCTCTTGCTTTTGCTAGAAAACCCACCAGAGCCTCAGCACTCCACACAGGAGGTCCACTGGCCTGTCTGCCCTTGTGACATTGGCCTTGCTGTATTGGCAATCCCAGGACTAACACACAAATAGAATTTGGTAGTCATCTCTTTGAAGTCAGCAATCATCATAGGAAAGTTGCCAAATAACTTCAAAGCAATGCTAGCAAGTTTGCTTCAAAGCAAAAGGGCAACCCGCTTTCTTATTTTTCCTTTTCCTTTCCTTCCCCTCCCCTCTCCTCTATTCTCTTTCTTTCCTTTCTTTTGTTTAATACAGATATTCAGGCCTTATCTTAGACCTATTGACTTAGTGTTAATAAACTCTTCAGGCGGTTCTCTTGTGTGCCAACCAAGTTTGGCAACCGCTGATCTAAAATGGTCTACAATGTTTTTCTTAGTTTTAATCTAGTTGTAAGCATGTGAATATGACACGATTACAGGTACACACGTGGACCTATAATTCTCTGATTGCTTTGTTTCCTTGTCTGGGTTGACATCCTTCCTTCTCTTTGCCTCTTTGCAATGGTGCAGGCATGAGGGAAAGTCGTGCTTTCATTGCAGCTCCACTTCCACTGGCCAAGCATGCGTGGATGAGGTGACCAGACATCTGTACCTGGTGTCTCTCGTTTGTATATATGATCTCCTCAGACCGTGATTTATCCACAGAAGTGTTCACTGAAGCAGTGTAACAGCAAATATTGGAAATTATTAAGTTCCAGAGGTTGAGAATTAAGTACATTATGTCACATTCTGCAATGTAATACTTTGCAGCTTTAAAATTACATTTGCAAAGAATTTTGCATAGATAAGCTCTTTGCATAGTAAACACTTCTGGTATAATACTAGCTGAAAAAACAGTGTACAACATTTTACACATCATATCTCAACTACTTAAAATATGCATGGAAATATAATGAAAATAGATTTACTAAAAATATTAACAGTGATTTGCTCTGAGTGAAAGGGATTTTTTTTGTAACTTTAATACAATTTTTCTAGATTAAAAGTGCCAAATCTTTTAAAAGTGTCAAAGATTTAAAAGTGTCAAAACTATCCAACAAATTTTCCATTGATATTATGGGAATAAAATGAGAGAATAAATGGGAAGTAGCTGAAAAAAATGTGGGTGGGCATTGCTGTTTTTGTAGTGACAACTCCACTTTAGGGGGAGCAGTAATAAAATTTTAATTTAAAACTTATCCAAGAACAGATTGTTCCCTCTCCATAGACAGGTTAAGTTGTACGCCAAATTAGCACATCACCTTTCCAGGTCTTCTGCAAACAATGATGTCAGTCCTTATGGCACCTTGGTGGGGAATATTAATCTGTACCTTAGAGGCAAAGTATGCTACATCTCAAGGCCCTGACATCCGTCGGTTTATTTCACATTGTCCAAAGTCACGCCTCGGTAAGCACACAAGTACTTTGTCCTGTGAATGCCCATCGCCACCTGGCTCACCCCCCCTCGCTGGGCCAGCCCTGACTTTGGTGATCGTCCCTCAGCCCCTGGAGCAGTGGGAGTCCGGTGCTGGGCGAGCTCTGTGTGTCCACATAGCTCGGTGCCATCCTCGGCACTGGTGTGGACCTGTGATGAGCATGGCCACTTTGGGAGAGTGACATCTGCCCAGTCCAGACGCTCAGCTCTCATCTCGCTTTCTCTTCCGCATGTCCCCCAAGGCGTGTAATCCTAGTCGCTAAGTATAAACCGTGTCATCTTAAAATACTTACCCTCTTTAGCCAGGGTTTTTATTTTTCTCCCAGATGACATTACCAAAGTTTCTATTAATAAAGATGAGGCCCAGTGGCTAAGCATGGCTCTCTGCCTCTCTACCAAGGGGGCTGCCAGGGCTCAAGGTGGGCAGATGTGAGCTGCCCTTTCCTTTTCTCTGGGAACAGCCTATGAAACTCTGCCAGGTGGTCCTAGCCATCTGGGACCACATGTGCTGCCTCTTGTCATTGTCACATTGAAACCAGCCTTGACCACCAATGTTGCACCTACAGAGAAGCAGCCCTGAGAGGTGCACTGAGCAAGGTGGGGTGAGTAGTAACCCCACAAACCTGGCCAGGCTCCAGCATAGCCGTTGCCTATAATTTCTGGTTCTTACCATCAAACGCCATACTAACCCTTCCTAACATCAGAAAAATGCCACTGCTGGAGCAACCCGATGGCCCATACAGTCCCGTGTCCTCACTCTGGCCATGCCCCAGGGAGCACACAGGGAAAAACCTGATATTCACCCTCACTGATCTCTGCCTACACCATCCAAGAATCTCTAAATAAATCCTGCTTACTCCAACCCTAATAATAACCACATCACATTGAGAGCTTACAATGGGCCAGGCACTTCAAACACATATGACTAATCTTTATAGCGAACTTTTAAGGTAGCCATTACCCTGTTTAACAGATTCAGAGACCAGGGCTCAGAGAGGTTGAATAACTGGTCCAAGTCTGTAACTCTATGTGGTACAGTCTGGATTCAAACATAGGCCCACTAGACTCTATTTTTCCTAAACCATTTCACTTTTTTTCAAATTCCAATGTACTGTTTGCAAGCATTTTTAAGACAATTCAATAACTTTTCAACTTCCAAGGACAGAGGAGTAGGATCAAGGGTGTGCCACACTCATTCAACTCAGGCATCCTCTCCATCACCTTAAAAGCAGGACATCGAATTGCAGTCACCGCTTCTGAAGCTGAGAAGGAGTGCAAAGGTACCTGAGCTGCCCGGGTGGGGATTATCCTTTCTGAGACTTAGGATATCAAGAAAGTTTTCTTAAAGGGGGAATTGAGGCTGTGTAGTATCATTCTATGTCAAAGATTATGAAGGACGAAGGAATTTGGTTCTAATATTAACAGCTGAAGGTAACTCTGGCCAGAAAGGATGACAAATATCCTTTCTGAGATAGCACATGCCAAGGCACATACGTCTATAGAAGGAAAGGGCTCTCCCAAGAGATCGAATACTTAATGGCTCATAAACGCTGTGTGAGGAGTGGGAGACGTGACTGTCATCCCGGGACTTGGGTGGCATCTTACCATCGGACCTCTATGACTCAAAGATGAAGTTTAATGAGTGTGGAATGACCTCTTAGTCTAGCTACATATAGTGTGGGGGGAAGGCAAGTGTGGTGGCTTTGAGGGCATCAGTGTTGCACTGAGCTCTCTGCCTTGAGTCCTAACTGGGATTGTCACTGAGATCAAACGTGAAGGCTGGGGCAGAAGGATCAAGTCCAGTGTGATGGGAGCTGGGGGGACACGGGGGCATAGTTCACTGTGGCCCCACGCAGGACGCCCTGGTAAGGGCGGCCCTCCCCAGACGCCTCGGGACGGTACTCAAGGCTGGCCTGGGCGGCGGCCTCGACTCTTTCGGTTAAAGCCCTTCTTCCGCGCCTGCCCTTCCCTTGCTCTGTCCTCGTGTGTGTTTTGGTGCATGTTGTCAGAACCCAGCTCGAACAACATATTGTGAGTTAATGCCTCAATATCGGAGTGATAATCAGGATCCAAAGGGCATATCCCCACACCCTGGAAAAGGTTATAATCTTGAAGACAGCATAAGACAAGTTTTTAGAGAAGTACAACAAAGATAAAAATATATGATACTGTATGGCTTCAAAAGAGGAAGAAGTGACATTCTCTCGGAAGGCTGATTCTTACATAAGAACTCAATATGTTGTAAAAGAAGCATCACAATTCATGGAGAAATGTGGGATTATCCACACTCTATTTATGATGGTGTAAAAACCATAAGCATTTTGAAAAAAAAATCAGTGCAGACTTGCTCCTTCAGACATACATAAAAATACATTAAAACTGGAAGAAAATTAATTAAATGTTTAAAAACTACATAAAACAAGAAGATAATAATAGAAATAAGGTATCTAAAACCCAAAGAGGTAAGAGCTTTCCAAGAATAGAAGAGTTGAAAAAGTCTCAAATGAATCTGGTAAATTACAGATTTGTGTCCTTTAACAATTCAAACTATTGTGTGTCTAGCATCTCCACTAACATGCGACTGCAATGAAAAGAGTTTTTTCACTGAGTCAGAAAAAACTGCAGCAAATCAGACAAGCAAAAGGTGAATACGTTTATTCATCTATCTATATAGTGAATAGTGATTACATAGTTCAGACCTTTTGAAGAGGGGAGGAACCACCCTATTTTGCAGATATGGAAACTGACATAGAGTAGCAAAGAAACTCACCAAAAAGACAAGGGAGTTGATTGGAGTGTAGGAGCCAGACTCATGGGGCTCTTTGTTCATGGATTGGACTCTGCCTGCTCTTTCTACCTTTAATTATCCACTGTCGTCCGACCTTCCTTCCAATTGGGCCTGAGGAACTATTGCCTTCTCAGGAGCAAGGAGGATGAACTGCCATAGTTCAGATAGAATTAAGTCTGAGACAAACTGTATGAATGAATTTTTAGAAAAGATTGAAGTTTGAGAGAGGTGGTTATTCATCTTAAAGTAAATATCATTTATCAAGAAGAACTGAAAGAACCAGGCATAGGCCAAAAAAATCTGTACACACTGTTATACTTTTATATGAAGACATTCTGAAACATAATGTTGAAGAAACAGAATCAATGACTGATTAGAGTGCCAATATCCTAAAGCGGGAGCTTTTATTTAAATCCTCAAAAATGTGTTAGTATTTACTTTTTGATGATAAATAAGAAAACAGTTTAGAAATAATTTGAGATATTTTGAAGAAAGATGCACTATATCAGAATATTATTATTCTGTGAGTGTTTATATTATATATATATATATAAACATTAATGCTCATTGTCTCTACGCTATGGTTACTCTCAGGTTACTAAACACTGGACTGAGGTTATTTGTTTTCAAGAACAAATGATTAAGTTTGAGCTGCACAGATAGACACACGTAGGTCACAGGGGTCTATGATGTCCTGGGAGGAAGAATGCAGGGTGACATGGTGAGTTGTATGATTCAAAATCTGGTGGATAATGACTGTCAGAGAAAAACTGAAAGAAATTTGCATAAGCCCCTAATGCAGCATTCAAAAGCAATATTTCGATCAGACCATTTTGTATTTTTACAGAGGAGTCATCTTTTACAGAAAAAACAACTCATGGAGGACAAAAAGAAAAAATGAGACCCTTGGGAAATGATTTCTTCACAAGGCAGCACTCGAACTGATCTGTTTGGAACTCTTTCTTCTGCCTTGCTGCTGCATGCTGATTGGAAGGCGCTTGCAAGCAGAGTCAGAGCGGATCACAACTGCTGGACGCAGTGTAGCTAGTCTGCCTGACTTGGGAGGCGAGTGTGCGTGAAAGCTCTGGCTTTGTGAGCCCCACTGAGAACATTTATTTGGGTGAGGCAGAACAACAGACCTAGAACTCCAGGGGTGACGCGGCCCTTGGCAACCTGACAACCCAAGTCTTCATTTTCTGCTTTCTCAGGTGCATCCCTCATGTCCCTACAGAACGGGAAACAGATGGTAGCAGCACTCTGTCCACGAGCATCCCTCACTGGGAAGTGCTTTTCTCAACCCTACCTTCCATGTTCAACATATGCCTCATGGGGAGACAGACTGAATCGCCTCAATTTAACATAGTAACTCCAGACAGGTGCCAGTACACCATTCTAACCTGTTCTAACCTTATCTTGCTGGGGCATGAAAGTTTATGGCTCGCTCTTTCTTTCTTTCTTTCTTTCTTTCTTTCTTTCTTTCTTTCTTTCTCTCTCTCTCTCTCTCTCTTTCCTTCCTTCCTTCCTTCCTTCCTTCCTTCCTTCCTTCCTTCCTTCCTTCTCTTTCTTTCTTTTCTCTTTCTTTTTCTTTTCCTTCCTTCCCTCTTTTCTTTCTCTCTTTCTTTCTTTCGTCATTTTAAGGAGTATCTCAAATCAAAATACTTCAGGAGGAGGGGTTGGATGTACTGTACTAGAAAAAATTATTTTTAAGGTGTAAAGTGATTATACCTTAAAACTCTATTAGCTAATTTGTGAGGACAAACATCCAGTTAAAAACAAGAATGATTCTCAGGCTGGGCACCTGAAAATTGGGAGTAATAAGATTATTATGCAGGAGAAAAAGGAAAAAAGAGGAATAGAACTAACCTGGCCATGATTTATGGGTCTTGTCTTCCTCCTTGAATATGTACGACAGAAGTGACCAACTCCTGATGTGGGGTACTAACACTTTCTCTGTTAGACTTACTGTGAAGCTTGAGAAGGGACAGTGTTGTGTATCACCTGTATTTATTAACTGTAAAATGGATGCACCAACAGGATCATATCCCCAGAAATCTAACTGCTGAATTTGGCAGCATCGAATCTTCATACTAAGTTGGCAATATAGCACCCCCCCACAACCTCCAACTCCCCTCTCTAGCTGGTGTTTTCTTCCAAAAACTATTCTTTGGTAATATTCAAAGCACATGTCTTAATATTAAATGTTTAATAAGCAATTTCAGAAGCATATGCTGTATTTAATGCCATTTGATAAGTTCTGCAGTAGAACGTGCCTGTGGTTTGGTGGCATCACTGAAGTGAATGAATGCTGACAAGCCATGAACCTGTGTATAGCTGGGGAATTTAGTGTGGAATTGCATATTTTTTCCCTAAGAAATATATGTCACTTTTGAGTTTAAAATTGACTATAAATTTCCAGTTCCTGAGAGTTTCACTGAGAGAATAGGGTCATGCAGATATCATACAAAACACATTTGTAATAAAAATAGACAATCGGTAGATCATTTTATCTACTCACCAAGACCCCATTGTGGATTATTTTTATGTGAATTTACTGATTCTTGGATGGGGAAGGGTGGAATTGTTACAGTTTTAATTAAACTACACATATTTATTCAATAATTGTTTTTAACTGAACACCTACTATGTGCACTGTACAAAGCACTGGACTTGTAAAATGAGTAGGAAAGGGATTTTCCTTCAAAAAACTATCACACTAGCAGGTGCAGTTGGCAATAAAAGCTGATACAGGGAAACAAGAAAAGCAGAAAATGAAGCAGTCGCAGACGCCAGAGTCCTGGAGGCCTTCCTGAAGGAGATGGCGTGAGGTCTGGCCTTAAAAGACAAGTGGGATTTTCCCCAGGGGAGACTGTGGAGGGGACAATTCAGGGGAATGAGCAGCGTTGGTTGGAAAACACTCCAGGTGAAAGGCACCGGGACAGGTGGAAGAACTAGTGCGGAACCAGCCTATGGAGTTTTGCACTTAGTCTAAATACAGTTACAGGTTTTTGTAGAAAGAAGTGGGCTCATCAGGTCTGTGCTTTAGGAGAATTTGGATGGGGCAGTTTAGGGATGGGGGCATGACAGGAGAAGAAATGATTTGATTTCAAACAGCTCAAATCATTTTGAAATTTGGGTGGTGTCTTAGTCTGTTTTGTGCTATTGTCACAGAATACCTGAGGCTTAGTGATTTTTTTTATTTTAGCATATTACGGGGTTACAAATGCTTAGGTTACATATATTGCCTTTGCCCCTCCCGAGTCAGAGCTTCAAGCATGTCCATGCCCCAGACAGTGTGCACCACACCCATTAGGAGTGAATATACCCATCCCCTCCTCCCCTCTCCCCTCTGCCTGACAGCTGACGAATGTTACTACCTAATGTGCACGTAAGTGTTGATCAATTAATACCATAGCAGCACAACTCACAATTGCAAAGATGTGGAAACAACCCAAGTGCCCATCAATACATGAGTGAATTAATAAAATGTGATATGTAGTAGTATGTAGTATGTAGCAGTACCATGGAGTACTCCTCAGGCACAAAAAGCAATGGTGATCTAGCACCTCTTGTGTCATCCTGGATAGACCTGGAGCCCATTCCACTAAGTGAAGTATCACAAGAATGGAGGCTTAGTGATTTAAATTGAGCAGAAATTTATTGGCTCACAGTTCTGGAGACTGGAAAGTCCAAGACTGAGGGATCTGGTTCTTGCTGCATCATCCCATGGCAGGAGGGCATGTGCGGCTGGGGTCGCCCTTTTATATCCATACCAGTCCCACCCATGAGGGCGGTGCTCTCACAGCCTAATCACCTCCTAACGGTCCCATCTCTTAATACCGTTAAAATGGCAATTAAATTTCAGCATGAGTTTTGGAGGGGGCGAACATTCAAATCATAGGAGATGGATTTAATTCCAGCTTATCAAAGAGCACAGTATAGTGAGGAGATGCATTAAAGATTAAGAGGGCTGATTTCTGGCCCTATCTTTGCTGCTAATCCATTTTGTGTCAGCCTGAGTCACTTCACGTCACTGACCCTCAATGTTCTCATCTGTTTAGGCGAGGGGGAGGGAGGTGGGGATTACTTGATTACTAAGGTGATTTGTATGTTCCTGTGTGATAACTACATCCATCATTTCCCCCTTTGGTATTTTCATCTCAAAATTTCCACACTGATTTAAAGAGGTCATTTAGTTATTTCTGCCTTATTGGAAAACAAGCCATCGTCCTTGAGATGGCTACATAGCATTTACCTGTGGGATTTCCTCTCGCTGTCTTAACATTTGTCATTTGAATATTTTGTCAAGGAAAAACAGAAAGCAATATACTACTCCCATCAGGTCTCCCTAAATTTTATAGTCTGTAAACTTTAGAATTTAAATACGAAAGTGTGTGCTGGTAACGTGTTCTTAAGGACAACCAGTCGTCCAGGAAAGTGGGGAGGAGGTGACAGGAGGGACAACTAGTTCAGAGTAGAAGAATGAGTTAACTTGTTCTTTCTTCCAGGCCTCACTTGGATAAACCTCTCCCCGCAATTTGATTCAGTCATGGAGGTCCTGCTAAAAGATGGGGTGCATTTTCCAGAAAAAGCCTTCACTGACACCTTTGACTGCTGTTTCACAATGGAGAAGTATTACCAAGATGAGAATTATGTAGGGCAAATATACATAATAAATGTATTATAATGGAAGTCACTTCTATAAGATATCCAATGCTTAGATAAGAAATGAGAATTCTGTCAATCAACTAAATGACTTCATATTAGGAAATGTCTATAGCAGATTCTGTGTTTTTTTAAAATTTAACTTTTTGTTCAGATTTTTATGTATGGCTTTTACATTTTATTATTTGATTTTTATTTTATGCATGGCCCTTTTTCACCAGTCCATATATCTCTGCTAAGAAAAGCAGTCCTTTCTGGGCTGGTGTGAATTCGGCAAGAAGGACCTGCCTGTGCAGTGATTCTCAGCTGTTTAGATTCTACCGTCTTAACTGAGAGCTTTCATTCCACTCTGTGACCATGTTTTTCACAGTCAGATGTTTTCAATTTGTCTTCCCATATGATGTTGACTCAAACATTTGGCAGATTTATAATTTCTCCATTCTCCCCTGCCACTCATTCTCAAGATTTAGATTTTCTCATTTAATAGTTGTAGCAGCACTTTCCGCTTTCTATAAATCTTCATGAAGTTTTTAAACGCAGTGCCATGCAAGTTGAAAATTACTACCTAACATTATCTTTTGAGGAGCTCCATATTGTATTTTATAGTTCTGTGTTAATCAAACCTCTGTCTGTGGTAATGAACAGGTAGGGTGCTACTGTTTAGCTTTCAATGCACACGGCTCGATTCTCCCCACTGGGGAATGGGGTTGGGACAAGCAAGGTCTCCTCTTTAACCCCATGTCTTGCCTGGAAGCCCTGACTTTGGCCTGAGGTTCCAGTTTTTCCCTCTTCCCATGCCTGGGGCTCTGGGATGGGTAGAACCCATTTCTGCCTCTGCCTCTGTGGAAGCAGAAATATCCTGGTCTGCCATTTTCCTTCTCTCCATGACCTCTTCTCAACCCGGTGTCAATACACCAGGAAGCTCACCTGCCCCGAGTTCCTCTGGCGCTGCCTGCCTGTCCCAGCACTTCATCCTACTCTGCTTTGGGCCTTTGACCCTGCTTCCTGAAGTGGAGTCTGTTGACTGCTGTTGACATCCGGCTCCCAAAGGCAGACAGCACATTCGTACTGTTTTAGGGATCTCTGTCATGGCGTTTTTTACAGTGGTAGTCAAAGACAGATACTCCCCCAAAGACCAGAATGTAGGATGACTGAACGAAAAATAGTAATAATAATAAGAACAGGATGAATTTGGCTATTCCCACACATGCTGGCCAGTCTGCCATCTCGGGACTGTTCTTGACACACCAAACTCGGGGCAGAGCGCTGTGCTCAAGTTCCTTGCAAAGATATTGAGTAGAGGCTCTCAGTGTGTGTGTGTGTGTGTGTGTGTGTGCATGTTTGGGGTTAGTCTCAGGGATGTCTTTATGTAAGTGACATACTTAGGAAAATGATTGTTTTGTGATAATCTGGCACGTTATGTTTATATTTAAAGGATTCAGAATCTTTATGAGTCCTCCCTTAAAGGTGAGGTCTGGCAGCCCTACGGCATCTCCCACAGCAGAGCCTCCCTGTGGATGGCCACCAGTGACTGTGTGACCTCGAGCATGTTACTGTCTGACCATCGATGAGCTTTCATGTTCTCTTCTGAAAAGTGAATAAAGCAGACCCATGACTCCAAGTTTCCTTTCAAACCCGGGTCCTGACCGCTAGGTCATTGCTGCTGCTGCCGCCACCTTCTTCCGAACCTTGGCAAATGCCCACTCCCTGTCAGCAGCGTCCGTCAAGTCCCCCCGAAGTTCAGGGCCAGAGTGGAACGGCGCACCCTGGAGCCGCCACGGTGTTCCAGGCATCCTCTGTCCTCTCGTGCCCTCCTCCCTTTTGCAAATAGGAGGCTCTAGTGCCATTCTCTGCCCTCAGGCACCGTCTGGCTGGCCTCTGCCCTTCCCATGTCGCAAATGTGAGCTTCAGAGCTGAGTAGCCCTTACCCCACCTGTCCCCTCAGAAGCATGGTAGTGCTTAGGGGGGTGATGAGCAGTGGCTTCTGTGTCCTGGTGACACGACAGGACCAGCTATGATCCTGAACCACATGCATGCGGGTGGGACCCTGGGTTTTTATGCTTTTGCCTGTTCTGAGCAAATGTCAAAAGTTGTTCTTGGCGAGTACAAAGATACACGAGAAGCAAACCGAACTTTCAGAAACCCACACCATAGGCAGAGAATAATACAAGGCAATGCGGAAATGGAGGTCTAAGCAGCACGCTCACCTCTGGAGAGCTGACAGAGTGTGTGACATGCTCCAGGGGAGAATGCCAACACTCTGAGACCAAGGATCAGGCCTCTGAAACTGGGATTCAGATGCTTAAAAGAAGGAGACAGAAGATGCCCACTTCCTTCAGAGAATCACTAGGTAAGTCAGCAACTCCTTTGAGGCTGTCTCTGTACAGGACCCCATATTCTTTTCAGCAGACAGACATGAGTTTGGATGGGACTCTGGTTGGTGCCATACGAATGAACTCATTTAATTTAGTTTAGGAAGCTTATTCTCAGATTCTTGAGACAGGTTTCTAGAAAGATTGAGAGTGTGGCCACACTTTGGGGAGCCTTATACCTGAATTATAAATCTAGTGGGGAAGTAGCCCTCTCCCATATCAACTATAATTTTATAGGAGGGGAATTCAAGAAGTCATCGATCCAGCTAGTTGTCTCCAAGAGAGGTAGTGGAGCCGAAAGCAGCATGGGTGGCACTAGCAAGGCACTTTCCATTGTATGGCAGAAACTCAATGTCCAGAGATGGGTCTCTGACCCATTCCACTTTGGTGAACAACACCTTCCAATGGTCAACCCTTGCATTTCTCCAGCCATCAGAGACTGGTTTGTCCACCTGTGCAGTGGGCCAGAAATGCCAGGGAATGAATGCCTCCTTCACAAAAGCTCTCAACCCATACTGATGGGGTTAGGGTGTCAATACCCCACCTCCCCTATCCCTTGGTTGTATGCTCTGAAACGTGTTCCATGGAGTTCTCCTGGAGTTCCCCAGAGGAATAAAACTTGAGTTGCCCACAAGTGGTAACTTACTTGATATTAACTCTTTATTGGCTGCCTTCTCTTCCCTGTCTCACATCCCCACCCCAAACCTCCACCAATGTTTCCTGCAATTATCTCCAAAATAAACTGCTTGCACCCTCATCTTTGTCTCAGCATCTCCTTCTGCGGGGAACAGGGAGGGACTTAAGACAAATCTTCAGGGGCCGGGCGCGGTGGCTCACGCCTGTAATCCTAGCACTCTGGGAGGC
>VBSM01002153.1:51922681-51932979 GCA_008086735.1 Cheirogaleus medius
GCAGCTATCTCTCTTGAGTGCCTGCTGCATGTGTGACTGGGTTGGGCTGGGAAGAGAAAGTGAAGTGGATTCTTAGTATGTTAGCAATTCTCTAAGAGTATGTCCCTGTCACAGTTATGACATTTTCACCTGCAAGCCAAGCCTCTTTACAGGGCAAGGCTGGCAGTTTCTTGCACCTTGAACTTCTCCTAAACCTGCCACTCCCCTGGGCTTGGAGGCTCCTTGCTGGGAAGTGGATCCTCAGAGGCATGAACACCGTAGACAGAAATCTAAAGACACTTGGGTTTCTTAGCTCTTCCTCGCCCAGCATTCTCCCACTGGAACTTTCAGCTCTGTACTTAACTTGGATATTTCTTACATGAGTTATGCTATAAAAATAAACTGGTGATGACAATAAGAAATGCATACTCAAGAAATAGAAACAGGAAATTGCCCGATTTTTCTGTTTAAAATTCCCTTATACTCAATTTGAAGACAACTATTAGTAACCCTCAGTTCGGTAGCTTCTACTATACCACCAGCTATGGTGAACCTTTTCTTCAGTTGTTTACTCTTCTATTTCTATAGGTCTTTGCTTTTCTTCCTAAGGCAGGAAATCCTAATGACGGTATTTGGGCAACATTCTAGGTTTGCTGGCTCTTGCTTCGAAATAGCCTGCCTGCGGCTCCTCACACTGGTTTATTATAATTGGGAGGAAGTCTGAGACCCAGTCTTCACTCTGGGATACTTCCCTGGAGGGCTGGACCTCACGTTCAAAGTCAAGTTACTGCTCTTGCTGTCTGGCTGCTGAGAAGGCAGTTTTCATGTTCTGGTTAATTAGGGTTGAGTGTGATTCACAGAACAGTAGGTATGGGGGGGCTGGAATCAGAGAAGAAGGATGGAGGTCAGTTCAAGTTGATGTATTAACACTGCTTCTTCAAAACAAAATAGCTTGCTGTCAGCTCAACTTCCCAGATCTGCAGCTGTTATCAACACCATGAAATGGCAGGGTTAGTGGGCATTTCTTAAGCTGTCCTATCAACTGAAATTTGGAATTAACTTTGTTGGAAGAAAATAAACTAAAAAAAGGTGTATTTTGAGGCATTATAATTACCCTTAAAGATGTCAGAACTGTGGGCTTATCTAGCTGTTTTGTCTGTGACATTTCTAGGGTCAGTGACAACAGATATGATCTCATCTTTTCTCATTCTGTCCCACGAGAAACAAAGAAAAGTCTGATCAGGATATTTTATAGGTGCATTGTCAACGGTGCAGAACAGCTACAGCTACTCACCAATGTCTCAGAGCCAAGTCAGCGATGAAACCTTGATTCAATGGAGGGAAAAATAACTAAAGAAAATTTTAGACTTTTACATTTAAATAACTTATATTCTTTGAGTACCATACTTTTAGGCTCATCGAATTGGATCTTTCAGTCGTGAATAAGAGGTATTTTCTGGAGCAGAGATAAGCACTTAGAAATGTTTAGAAGGATTTAAAAATACTTTTATTGTAAATATGGATCTATTATTTTAAATAATGTTATTCCTGGATTACAATGATGAATAATTGCTATGGCCTGAATGTCTGAGTCCCCCCCAGAATTCATATGTTGAAATTCTAATTCCCAAAGTGATGATATTAGGAAGTGAGGCCTTTGGGAGATAATCAGGTCATAAGGGGCAGAACCCTCATGAATGGGATTAGTGCCCTTATAAAAAAGACCCCAGAGAGACCCTCTCCCTTTTCATCATGTGAGGACACAGGAAAAAGACATCATCTCTGAAGAAATGGGCTCTCACCAGGCACCCAATTTGCTGGATCCTTGATCTTGGACTTTCAGCCTTTAGAACTGTGAGATTTAAATTCTGTTGATTATAAGCCACTCAATTTATGGTATTTTGTTATAGCAGCCCAAATGGACTAAGACATTAACTGTAATTAAGTGAGAACGTAATAGAACTTCTATAAGCATATGTAAGTTTCCCTGTCCTAGATTTATATACCAAGGACTCAGAGTACTAATAGTATTTTATGTCTGTAGAATATTTTCAAATGACAAAGTAGTTTTACATATATTTCACACATTAGTACATTGCATTATTTCAATTATGTGAGAATATGGTCCTTGTGATCAAGTTAAACTTTTCAGTAGACTAAGTGCATGAAATAGTAGAAAGTCTGGAGAAAGGTGTTCAGTCTAGTCTCTGCTATTTGCAAATTGCATGACAATTTAGTTAAATTAATTAGACCCTAGATTCTTCATCTAGGAGATGATGGGTTTGGAAAAGATTAATCATTTCCATAAAATAATATCTGTGAAGCTCTGGGGCACATACTGGACAAAGATCTGGTCCCTCCCTACCTGCCTCAATAGGACAGCTCTGCTTGCATCTATCTGGCATACTGGGCTTTCAAGTTCTAGTATTATTATTAAATAAAGTGTCTGTTAAATTGTGTGGAATACCACCGGGCTAGATGTCACATTGTCACTCTACGCTATTACCCTCTTTAGAGCTAATTTTGCACTACAGAATGTTTGAGTGTGTGGGGCTCTTTGTCAGCTCCCTGTATGTACTCTGAGAGAAGGCACATTCATCCTTCCCTGAGCGCAGCTCTGCCAAGGTCAGCTTGGCTATACTGCATGGTTTGGTGGCAGGAAGCTTCGATGCTTAGCTTTTTGGTGCCACCCCTGGTTCCTGTGTGTCATGGTCAGGACCTAGAATCAGTCTCCAGGGAGCAGACCGAGTGACCCCAGGCTAATATTTGCACACAAATGGCAGCAGGATGAGCAGCAACCAGTACATCCAGCAGCCAAAGAAACTGGAGGATCCGCAGCCTTCCTTCTGCCACAAGGTAGCATCAGTCACTTGGACACCATCTCTAAGGATACCACCTCTTTAGGAAGGAGGCAGAAGGCAGATGCACCTGAAAGCCCAGCATTTGACTTTGGCTAAATGTTCACTAAAGAGGCTGTTAAAATGATTAGACTCAACTAGGTTTGGAATTGGTAGGACTCTAAGTTATTCTCCCCTTCAACCAGTCAGTGAGCCCTCAGGAAAGAAATCACAATAGCTATATAGACAAAACAGAGTTGTGTCACATGCATGTGCATATTTGAGTTATGGCGTGAATTACATTTGTGATCTCACTGTGCTTAGAAACTGTTCCAGCATTTTGCTGAAGAGCACCCTCCAGAGTGTGACAGATGCCACCCAGTGTTCACGCCTTGCCTTTCTATGTATCTTCACCTCCGTATGAGAAAGCACTACTTTGTGCTTCTTCCCACCCCAGGGGAAAGATTGGCTTTCAGAATATGTGTTTTAATTGGGCCCCTGCAAAGTAATGTTACCCGAAAGGACCCTTTTCACGGATGTCACTGTGCCTGCCTTCCACACACATATTGGCTGCATGGGGGATTGGCTCACCCTGGCCTGTGAACAAGACAGCCAGGGCCGTTCTCCTCCAAGCAACAGCACGGACCAGACTGAGCACGCTGGGCATTCTCCTTCTTCCAGGACGGGATGTCCTGCCAGGACTTAAGAGCGCGCCCACACAGGTCTCCCCATTGCCCCTGCTGCCAGCCCTGCCCCGCCACCCAAGAACACGTCCGCACTTACCTGGCGCCAGCACGGCCGCGTTCTTCCACACAGCTACAGCGTCCCTGGCAGGTTCACGTGACTGTAAACATTGAGTCACCGCCAGAGTTTAAATGCTGAAGGAAACAGCAAGCTGTAAAAGATGACCTCACAGACCATGGCTGCCAGGTGGAGATATCAGACGTCGCTGCTGGCGGGCAACACCCAGAGAGACAAAGGGCAGAGGGTGCTTTTGAAAAAATGGTCTCACCAAGAAAGAGCTGCCCTCTCTTGTGTGCCCCAAAGGGTCAGGCTGTGGATGGGACCAGACCTCCTCTATCCCAGGCTGGATGACTGAGGAGAGAAACGAACTCCACCCCTGTCTTCTCTGAGCGTTAATAACGGGAAGAACTGCACATACCAAATTATGCTGCACTGGTGGGCGAGGGTGGGTAGGGGGCAAACTATTGTAAATGGATTCAGGGGTTTCTTTGGTTATTGAGGTATCTTAAAGTACTGCTCTTAAAAAGAGTAAACATAAGGTGAGTAGCTGGTATATGCTCATACATGCTTAACAAAAAGGATAGTAAAAGGTCTTGACATGGAATTTGCATACTGGCAGAGAAAGATGAAGCTTACTGGTGACATCTCCACTGCAGAATGTACAATCACAAAGCAATTACACTGCCCGCCAGATGCTCAGCCTGTGCCGTGGTGGGCAGAGGGAAGCAGGCAGGAAGGCAGGACAAGGAATGAAAAGGGACTTGTGCCTTCAAGGTGCCAGAGAAGTAACTAACTCATAAACAACCAAATGACATGGAGTGGGTCTCATTATCACACATGCTGAAAATCCAGGAAGTCTTCAAGGAAGACGTCAAAGGATGGGAGCTGGATTTCAAAGAATGGCTGTATGTGTGTGTGCATATGTGTGTGACTGTATGTGTGTGTGTGTGTGTATGCAGAAAGCTGCCGTTGTGAACATGGTTAGCTACTCAGGATTGCTGGGGACACAGCCTCTGGCTAGACTGGCTGCAATCTAGTGTAAGTGAAATAAAGTATAATAAACCAAACATCATAAGCAAAGCATAGAGAGCTGCTTTTCAAATAAACAAAGATATGTTTCCCAAAGTTTTAAAAGCCAAAATATCTTCTCCCCATAACCTCTGAGTGCTTTTTAAAATTGTTATTTTATTTATTTACCTGGCTTCTAATGAAGGGAAGTTTTCCACATTTGGATCATATCTTACATGTTAGTAACTATGTCTTGGGCTCTTTTCTGCAACCAGAACCAGAAAAGAACAAAGAGGAGAAAGCATATGCATCTGCTGGTTGGGAGGTTTTCTTTTTCTTCTCCTTCCTACTGAGCCCCCAGGCTTCTCCCTCCATCCTCTCTTTTCCTCGAGTAGTTAGCATGCAATTTAGAAATGATATGAACTTCTTTCCTTTCTTCATGAGTTGCGTTTTCTTCCCACGTCTTTGATTTCCCTGCCCCTCAGGTCCCAATGCCCCTCCTGGCTGCATGACTATATCCTGAGGTGCTCCATAGAACAGGATTTATAGAGTCCCTGTACCTCTGTGGGAAAAATGAATATAGACCTGCTGCCTTGTGAGGAACGGGGTGTGTGAGCTCACGTAAGAACAGGCTGATACCCCAGAGTGGCTGCCGTTGCGACTCTGAGAGGAGGGTGGTTGCGGTGCCCCAGCCACGGAGAGGAGGAGGGTGGACCGTTGTTACTCCTTGCTCAAGAGTGGTACAGGAAGGCCGTGGCCCTTCCACTCCCACCACAGCAGCTGATGCAGCTCTCTGAGCTGAGTGGCCCCCTTTCAGCGCCGGGGACACATTTCTGCCCTGAGCCAGCAGGGCATCCTCAGTTTGTGACCTTCCTGCCCACAGGCCTTTGGTGCAACCACCTGCTGATGGTGCAGGTGGCAGGGCAGGGAGGCATGGGGGAGAACTTCCAGTTTCAGGGTGGGGCAGTGAGTGAGAGCCAGTGCCCATGGGGAGGGTGTGGAGGAGCACAGGAGAGCAGGCATCTGTAAGTGCACCCCTCCCCTGCTCCACCAGAGAACTGCCATATTGGAGTTTACTGAACCTGTGAGACCCAATCTGCATAAGTACTGGTTCTCATGGCAACTGAATGCCTCTGGTGCCTCAGGCTGAATCAGAGCAGCTGCCCCCACCACCACTCACTTTAATAAGGAGATCAGCTTGATCTATGAGTTCTTTGAGCTACCATTATTCCCCTGGTGAAAGTATACCCCGGCACAGTTTTTTGGGGATAGAGAGCAGACTCCCTGGTTGAGTGGGGCCATTTCAGCCCCTCCCAGGAAGCTTGGGCCAGAGGCAGGGAATGGACCTTTAACACCTGCATACCTTTTACCAGCATCTGTGCAGCTGGAGGGCAGGCTCACCCAACCTCGCCCCACCCAGCCTCATTCCCCCACCTGCCTCAGCTGTGGTGGTGAATAAAGGACTCACCTGGAAGTTCCAGGGCCCCACACACCACCAGGGGCATTAGAGGGCTTCCCCGGAGGAACTAGAGCTAATCACAGTATCCAAAAACAACAGTGTGGCTCGTTTCCTTCAGCAAACACCACCTACTGACAGGGAGGTCAACTGCACACCCGTTACAGCATATACTGACTCAGTCATAGGGGTGTGGTTGATTCTCACCCACAAGCACCACCTACTGACTCAGAGATTAAATTGGGCATGCCATTATCTAGACAAAAGAAAATCCAAAAGTAAGAAGCAACATCTGTTCCAGATGACAAGGAACCAGTGAAAGAACTCTAAAAGTGTGAATCAGAGTGAAAGGTCACCCCCAAATGGGAGCGCCTGCTCCCTAGCAATGGATTCCAACCAAAAGCAGAATATTGAATTGATAGATGAAGGATTTTGAACATGGATTGTAAGGAAGCTTAATGAAATACAAGATAATATAGAAACCCAACACAAAAAATCACAAAACTATGCAGGAAATGAATAAAAAATTCACTAACAAAATTGAATTATTAAAGAAAAATCAAACAGATCTTCTGGAAATGAAAAATTTATTCAAGGTATTACAAAACACAGTGGAAAGCCTTAAGAACAGGTTAGATCAGGCAGAAGAAAGAATCTCAAAGCTTGAAGAAAACATGTTTCAATTAAACAAGTAAGCCACAGTGATAGATCAGAGAAATAAGAGGAACAAGCAAAACCTACAAGAAATATCAGATTATGTAAAGAGACATAACATAAGAATCATAGACATCCATGAGGGTGAAGAAGAAACTATTTGACGATATAATAGAGGAAAATTTCCCAGGCCTTGCTAGACATCTAGATATACAAGTATAAGTAGCTCATGAGACTCCTGAGAAACTCATCACAAAGAAGGATGCACCATGACACACATAGTCATCAGACCAGCCAAAATAAACATGAAAGAGGCCCTCCTTCCTACCAATCGTAAGGTAAAAGCAGCAGGTAACTTACAAAGGAAAACCCTTCAGACTAACTACAGACTTCTCAACTGAGACCCTACAAGCCAGAAGGGATTGGGGCCTCATTCTCAGTCTTCTCAAACAGAATAATACCCAACCTAGAATTTTGTATCCTGCAAAAGTAAGTTTCGTATATGAGAGGGAAATCAAGTCTTTCTCAGACAAGCAAACACTGAGGGAATTTGTCCAGATAAAACCTGCCCTGCATTAAGAACTGCATTATTCATGGATCAGCACAATAAACACTTACCAATGTAAAAATACCCAAAAGCTAAAGGTTGAAGGCCAGATACCACAATGGCTCAAAAGATAAAACAAAGCAACAAAGTTCAACCCAACAGGATAAACAGAAATTGACCCTATTTATCAATTCTTTCAATAAATAATCACTTGAACTGCCTGCTGAAGAGACATAGGCTGGCTGAATAGATAAATATACACAAGCCAAGTATCTGCTGTCATCGGGAAACACATCTAACCCACAAGGATGCATTCAGACTCAAGGTGAAGAGATGGAAAACAATATTCAATGCTAATAGAAACCAAAAAAAAAAAAAAAAAAAAAAAAAAAAAAAAAAAAAAAAAAAAAAGCCGAAGTACCAGTATTCATATCAGATAATTTAGTCTTCAAATCAACAAAAGTAATGAAAAACAAAGATGGTCATTAAATAATGACAAAGGGAACAATTCAATAAGAAGATATGACAATTTTAAATATCTATGCACCTAACACAGGAGTGCCCAGATTCATAAAGCAAATCCTATTTGGTCTAAACAAAATGATACATAGCAGCACCATAATAGCCAGGGACTTCAACATCCCACTGACAGAACTGGACAGATCCTCCAAACAGAAAATAAAGAAACAACGTACTTAAAGAGAACTCTAGAACATATGGGCCTAACAGACATTTACGGAACATTCTACCCAAAACCCACCATATATACATTCTTCTCATCAGCTCTTGGGACATTCTCTAAGATTGATCACAATCTAGGCCATAAAACATGTCTCAACAAATTTTTAAAAATAGAAATTATAGAATTATTATCTTCTCAAACTACAGTGGAATAAAATTAGAAATCAACTCCAACAGAAACACTCATCTCTACACAAAGTCATGGAAACTAAACAACCTACTGCTGAATGATAGTCAGATCTAGGAGGAAATTAAGAAGAAGATCAAAAGATTATTTGAACTAAATAACAATGGGGATACAAATTATCAAAATCTGTGGGATACAGCTAAATCAGGCCTGAAAGGAAAATTCATAGCCATAAATACCTACATCCCAAACACAGAAAGATCACAAATCAACAATCTAATGAATAGTCTCCAAGATCTGGAAAAGAATGAACAAACCAATCCAAACTCAGTAGAAGAAAAGAAATAACAAATATCAGAACAGAGCTAAATGAAATCAATAACAAAAGAACTATATGGAAGATTAATAAAACAAGAAGTTGGTTCTATGAAAAGGTAAACAAAATTGACATGCCTTTCAGTAGACTAATGGAAAGCAGAAAAGAAAGGACTCTAATAACCTCAATTAGGAATGAAAAAGGAGAATTTACAACTAATACCACAATAATATAAAATATCATCTCTGACTACCATAAAAATCTTTATGTACATAACTTGAAAACATGGAGGAAATGGACAAATTCTTAGAAAACACAGACTCCCTAGGCCCAATAAGGATGAAATAGAATTCCTGAACAGACCAATCTCTTGTACTGAAATTGAAGCAGTAATAAAAAACCTTCCTAAAAAAAAAGTCCTGGACCAGATGGTTTCACACCCAAATTTTACCAGACCTACAAAGAAGAACTGGTGCATATCCTGCAGAAATTATTCCACAACATTGAGAAGGAAGGAATCCTCTCCAACACATTTTATAAAGCCAACATCACCCTGATACCAAATCCAGGAAAGGACCCAACAAAAAATGAAAACACAGACCAATCTACCTTATGAATATAGACGCAAAAATTCTCAATAAAATCCTAGCAAATTGAATTCATCTCTTCCTAAAAAAAAAAAAATAATCCATCATGACCAAGAGGGCTTCATCCCAGAAATGAAGGGATGGTTCAACAAATGTATAAATGTAATTCACTACATAAACAGAAGTAAAAACAAAGACCATATGATCCTCTCAATAGACAAAGCAAAAGTATTTGACAAAAATTCAGCACCTGTTTACGATAAGAACACTTAACAAAACAGGCATAGATAGGACATACCTTAAAATCATAAAAGCCATATATGACAAACCCACAGCCAGCATAGTACTGAATGGGGAAAAATTGAAAGTATTCCTGCTTAGAACTGGAACCAGACAAGGGTGTCCTCTATCCGTGCTTCTATTCAACATAGTGCTGGAAGTCCTAGCCAGAGCAATCAGACAAGAGAAGGAAATCAAGGGCATCCAAATGGGGGCAGAAGAGGTCAAACCATTGCTGTTTGCAAATGATATGATCTTATATCTAGCAACCCTAAAAATTCTGCCAAAAGACTATTGAAATTGATAAATAAGTTCAGCAAAGTCTCAGGTTACAAAATCAATGTACACAAATCAGTAGCTTTCATATATGCCAGCAACACTCAAACTGAGAACCAACAAACACTTAATACCTTTCACAATAGCAACAAAGAAAATAAAATATCTAGGAATATATTTAACTAAGGAGGTGAAGGACATCCACAGGAAGAACTATGAAACACTGAAGAAGGAAGTAACGGAGGATGCAAACAGGTGGAAAACCATTCCATGTTTGTGGATCTGCAGAATCAACATTGTTAAAATGGAGGGAGGCTGAGCAAGTAGGCAGACTAGAAACACCGCCAGACAGAGTGTCTCTACAGAAAAGACAGCTTCTAGAAGATATTAGAAGAAAGAAGCAAGCAAACGACCATACATCGGACGGGGGTCGGACGGAGGGGCACCGGAGACTACGGGAGACTCCACGGGAGGAGGTTGCGGAGGAGAATTGGGAGAAGAGACCTCCCGAGCCAGCGGCTTGGAGACCAGCGGCAAGGGTAGGTGGAGCAGTTAACTTCCCCTCCCTTGCATCTCGGACTGCTGGCAGGCTCCCCAGTGGTTGGAGAGACCTGCGGACACCAGTCCAGAGACGGTCACCGCCAGCAAACGGTAAGCCTGTAGCGGACGCGGCACCAGGCTCCCAACCCCCTAGGGGCACCTCCGTGTGCACAGACCCGACCGCGCGGCAGGCGCCATATTGCTGCA
>VBSM01002153.1:51939802-51978009 GCA_008086735.1 Cheirogaleus medius
ACGGCAACCCTATGAGGCAGGAACTATTATGACCTCTTGGGGTAAGCAGATTGCGGCCAGATTGCAAATAGAGGGGTGACACTGCACACAGAAAGAGATATTGCATGTAGATTGACAGAGACTGATATTGCATGTATATAGATCGCATACAAAAGCATGCACTGAGATCGGACAGGGTCATTTGTCAAGATGGCAGCCCTCACTGGAAACTGACCTTTCCCAGGGCTTACCGTTGAAACCAGTAACCTTGTCTAGAGAGTAACCTTGTGGCTCTTGGAAAAGGAGTTGGGAACAAAGGAAACTGGTTGCTCATAGAAAGATAAACCACAGAGAGGTTCCGAGCTCTGCTCAGGAAAGGATCTTAAATTAAGACTAACAGGGCACACCTTCGGAGGAGGAAGAGAAGGCAACCATCTATGTGTCATGGCACTGAGGTATAGGAGTCCCCAGCCCTCCAATCACCTCCCCTATTTAATTTGATAATCCCTTAACATAGCAGAGCCTGGCACACATCAGGAACTTGATAAATGTTACTTTCCTTATTTATTTGTAAGATACAAGTGCTTTATCAGTAAAGTATGCTTCCTATGAATTTATTCATAAAATCCATTCTTAAGAATTGGTTTTGTTAAATGGAAAGGAAGAGATCTTCTGGGGATACCAGGCACCTGGCACTAGAAGGAGAAAATACTTCAGGGAAGATGAAGGATATAGGAAAGACAATGTGGGGCACCTAAAAGAAGCCCCATGTGATCTTTCCAACATTTCCCGGGGCAGCCCTGGGAGCAGAGGGATGGGGCAAAGAGCGGCCGGCGGCCTGCAGAGAGCTACAGACCTCCCCCCTTGCACACACACCCAGTCCCCGGGCACCTGGATGCAGCCCATGCGTGTGCATGCATGCCTGGGCAACCAATGACATTCTCGACAACCTTTACCTGCTAGCCGATGACTCCAGTCTAAAAAGGCTAATATTGCTTTCACCTTCATAGCTCCAGTGGCACAGTGAGCATTTTCAAAAATATTTGTTGAACCATTAGGTGAATTCTCTATTTACAGAATTACATATCAAAATACTAATTTAAAAGTCTCAGTCCTGGACCTAACATTAAGTTAAGTACAGCTGCAAAGTGGAGAGTACCAAAAATGAGAAAGATACGATTTCTGTCATCCAGGAGTTTAAAAGCATCTATTCATGAGACAGATAAGGGGCAACAGGCACGCTATGCTTAAACATGAAAATTAGTCATCTATATACACCTTGTTTGCCATCCCCTAGCTGTGCATTAGAATCACCTGTGAAGCTTTGTAAAATCACAGGTGCCTGCAGTTTACCCGCAGAGATCCTGATTAGGTCTGTCTGGTCAGGGTCTCTATTTTTTAGGCAGTCCACAGGTGATTCACGTGAGCATTCAGGATGTGAGTCACAGCACAGTAACGAGTGCTAGAGAATGTAATTAAAAGAGATACAAGTGAGAACCAGTGTGGGGGACGGGGGAACACAGCAGGATTGGAACTTGTTTTGAACCCTGAATCACAGAGAGGATTTGAATGGATAGCAAGAGAGAGAGGAGAGCATTCTGGCTGGAAAGAAGGAGTGGAAACACTGGAACAAAGGAAGCTGGAAACCGGGGGATCCGGGGAGAGGCTGGCGGAAGGATGCATCTCAGGCAGCCAGGAGGAGTAAGTTCAAGACTTTCATAATTAATAATAATGTATTGTGTTCTTGAAAATTAATAAGAGAGTAGATTGTAAGTGTTCTCACCTCAAAGAATGATGAGTATGTGAGGTAATGCATATGCTAATTAGTTTAATTCAACTGTTACACAATGTATATACATTTTGCAACATGATGTTGTAAACCATCACTTTATATACTTTTTATTTGTCAGTTAAACAAACAAATGTTAAAAATGCCGAAGTCCATAAAGGAGGCAGAAATCAATGACACACATGTGCTGCTGGCAGCCCGCAGCAGAGGAAGGGTGCAGGTGTTCACGTGCGGAGGGGTGGCTCTGTCCGGAGTGCTGCCACCTGGCGACCCCATGGCTCAAGGAGCAGCCTTGGCTGCCACAGGAAGGACACAGAGGGAAAGTGTGCTGTGGCCACAAGCCTGGGAAGTTAGTGGCCCTTCCTTTGCACCGACAAAATACCTGTGTGTGACTACAAAAATGGTCTTGAAGTAAGGTTGAGATAAACAAAGAAGCATATGTGTTCCCAGTCCAAGATTCCATTATCTTGAAAAAGGTGCCTGGGTTTGGGGCTCCAGGTTCTTGGAACTTTTGCTCTTGGGAGCTTCACCTTAAAGGTTGAGGGTGTGTTTCCCTGGCTTTCCTTGGTTCCCAGATTGTCAGGGATTTTTCCTTCAGTGGTAAAGTCGTTTGCCTTCAGCTTCCTTCCTAGGGAGTAATAAAGAAGATGGGTGGAAGTGGGAAGAGAGGAGGTTCAAGAAGGTGAACCAGAAATATCTTAAATGGAAAATGCTCCAAGTGGAGGGTCAGTGGGTGGATGTGCCTGGTTCCTACCTGCTAAAGGGCAACACAAGGTGGTCATGTTGATGATTCCTCAAATGGTCCAGTGAGAGGTCGCTGAAGGCACATACCAAATTCAGTAAGCTCACTGATGACACACATTAAGGGCAGTTTCATTGCACAAGTTACTTTTAATAGCAGGTGTGAGGACAGATCAGAAGATTATGGAAAAGGCAACTCACGATGCACCGATTTTTGCCAATTTCCTCCATCAACCTCTTGCCTACTATTCTCTACCCAACTGATGGCAAATGAAGAAAACAAACCAAAATAAAAAAAGATTTAAAAAGTACTTAAATAAGAAGGTAAGACCCCCCTCCAAGTGTCTCAAGATGATGAGAAGCACATTTGCGTCATGTCTGCCTAACAATGAGCTATTATTAGAATGGTAGGAAGTAGCAGCAAGTAAGGGCTACAGATCTTGCCCAGAGGCAGAGCAGACAAAAGGAACAACAGTTTCGAAGGAAAGCAAAATGATTCCAGGTTAACTCATCCAACAAAACTCTTCCAAAAATGAAACTAGAAACCCTTGCTGCATCTTGGTGTGAGCTGGAGGCTGGCCCATTGCAGCAAGGCCAGCTGCTCTCATGGCTGCCAGAGCACTGTCTGCAGGCACTCACACATCTGTTTGGGCCAATCAGAGGTCTAAATTGAGATGATTGTCTGGGTCCCAGGCCCTCCTGGCGTGTACATATTGCAGAGGTTTCAGCCTGTCTCATGACCACCCTCTGCAGATCCGTGATGTCTATAGCCAGATTCACTCCCACCCCCTGCCCAACTTCAGGTGTCAGTTCCCACACACTAATGTGGGCTTGAGACAGGAAGTACTGAAACAGGTTCAATACCTCCCCGTCCGTCCCCAACAGTGGCACCTCAGCATTGAGTCACTCTCTGGATTAGGTTGAAGCAGCTGACCCCTGGGCTTCCTATCTGTTACCAGAGTCATCCTTACTCTTTATTAGCCCTAATGCTGCCCACTGGGCTTCCTCCCTCTTCCCTGGGGTGCAGCTTTCTGGTCTAATCACATCCTTTCTGTAATTACAGAACTCCTAGACCTGAGCTTCTCCCAGGGAGGCAGCCAAGCATGCTGGACTTTCTGACCTTGGTTCTCATCTCATTGTCTCTTGTCCTGCTCTGGATGGTTCCTCCCTCCTTCTTGGAGGTAAGGTCAGGGGAGAATTGAGCTCTGTCTCTTAGTCAGTGCTGGGGCCTGGATTCCCATGGACAAATCTACCAGAGGCTAGAAGCCTGGCCTGACTTCCAAGAATTGTCTGTCTCCGATTCTCAGCAGGTCCTGCTCACCTTTTGGCATAATTTACCATCCACTTGGAGGACGTGTGCCAACTACTTAGCTGAATGGGCATGTGGAAGGGCTGCACTTGTACCTGTGCCTTCCTTAACCTCTCCTGTTAGCCACCCCTCCCCCAGTGGGCATGTCTAGTGCCAAGTCTCAGTCCCTTTCCTGTCTACACTATCCGGTTGCCAACAAACCTCCACACCTCCCGATAAATCCTGGCACAAGGGGAGCCCTCATGGGAAAGCGTCAGTCTCAGAGCTTCTTGGAAATTGGGTGCGATGTGGGGCTGGGGCTGGTGCCCAGATCCTAATGCCCACCTTGCTTCTCCTTGAGGATTCTGGTTGATAAAAGAGACACATAAAGGATGTGCTAAAGGATGATCACAGTATCAGCTCCATGTGACTTTCTGTAATAAGTAGACTAGAGAATGTAGTGGGGTTTCTGACCCCCCACTCAGAATTTAAAGACAGTCAAGTCTTCCCTGTGGGGATCAGAAAATAGTACCCCAAAATGAAGGTCTCAGAAGCAATAGGTTTTCTCTTACCATATCCTGTCCTCCTGCCTCTTTTTCCCTTTCTTCCCTGAGGCTAGGCATAGAAATTAGAGTCCCTCTTCCACAAAAATGGATCATAAAAGCCAGAACCCCTTTTCCTGAAAGCCAGCCATAAAAACTAAAATTATTCCATGTAAAAACAGGCCATAAAGAAACTACCTGGCCTACCTTGTTTGACTGTAGGTCATAAGACCCCCATTGCAGAGAGAGCCTTGTCCCACACCCAGAAGGAAAGAATGTGTGTTCAGAGAGGTCAAGAAGAGTCTAGATTGAAAGGCCTTGCTGGGTTTCCCCGCTTGGTCCATTAGCATTAGATCATAACCTTTCTGTCCAATCATATTTCTACACGGCTGTCCACACTTTGTTGTACCTAAGCACAAAAAATGGATGATTTTCCCTGTATCTTTGGGTCTCTGTTCTTTTCTTCTATTAATCAATCTGCCTCATGTCCGTGATTTTTCAGTGACCCTTTAAGGGGCCCGGGCCTTCCTTCCTACACCTGCAAGGCTGCCTTATCCACCCAGTCCCAGGCCAAGAAGCTGGAGATAGTTAGGCCTCCTTGCTCCAGGGTGGTCCCCCAAGAAGCTGACCATGCAGACCGAGAACACAGAGACCATTGCTCTGGAACACAGGCTAGGCCAAGAGAAGTCAGGAGATGGGGAGCATGCAGAAGAAGGGAGTGACCTTGAGCTTTTTAACCCTGCCCTACAGAGATGAGGCCAGCGATCGTCAAACTCTCATCAATGTGTCTGAATGTGTGGGAATGAGAGAGTCCTAGAAATCCTCACTGCTGCCCTTCCCCCGAATGACGGAGGTGTTGGTGGCAGCACTTCCCTCTGTGGGCTGGTTTAGCTGGGCCAAATGACATGTGAGCGAGAGAAATAGTCCTACGTTCTGTGAACTGTTGGCTTCTGTCTTCCTCGTGAGTCACTTTCAGCACAGTGTGGCCAAGCAAATCCCCATGGTAAACAGACCCCTCTGCAGGCCACCTCCCTTCCATCCTCTGCCCTGCACGGGTCAAACCTCTTACTCACTGGGCACTGGGCAGCCAGGGGACTCCTTCCTGATGGTGACCGACTCAAAGCTGAATCAGGCGCATAAAACCAAGTTCCACAAAAGCCTGGCAAGCTGGTGCTTTCCTCTGCTCACAGCCCTTCTCTGTGAGGAAGCTTGCTCCAGCATTGAGGCGGCACAGCATGCTCTGTCCTGAGGCTGCAGGGAGACCTGGGATGTGCGCCAGAGGTTTTGAGGAAAAGGTCATGGGTGCTCGGGTCCAGAGGATAACAGGACGGGCCATCGGCAGCCTCTGTGTGTGAGTGGTGGAGGACTCGGGAAGAGACCGATGTCCTGGCCATGCTTGCCTTGCAGCCACATACCAAGGCCAGCTTCGGCAGAGGGAAATTTCCCACATGCCTGCACGGTTTTCAGCTAGCCTTCTGGAAACAGGCAGCCAGCAGGTAGGGCAGCCAGCCTCACAGACACGTTCCTTTAAGGCCCTTGTTTTGATTCTCGCTGAAGTGGGAACTTCTTAAAAGTTATATAGGTACGAGGAAGTCTGATTTCCTTTTTACTCTTCCAAAAGTGGTCTCCTAATCATTCAAAGGTTGCCTAAAATCTCTCATTGCTGAATGTCAGAACCCAATATGAGGGGCAATCAGTTTCAGCTTTAGTGCAGTGGAGTGGTTCTTCTTCTGCCTCCTTCCTACAGTTCAATCCTCAAAATGCATCCCTACTCTTCAGTGCTTTGTCTCCTCCCATGGTTCTCAAAACGTCAACCGGCAGCATCCAGACTACCCAAGAGCTTGCTAGAATTACAAATCCTCAGGCCTACCTGAGACACACTGAATCTGAAACTCTACGGGTACAATTCTATGATCTGTGTTAACAAGCCCTGCAATGGGATTCTAATGCACTAAGTCTGAAAACCACTCTTCTAAGGCAACTCATCCTTTTGATTAATTTGCACCACTGATAAACTGGGCCAGAGGCCAAACTGTAATCCAATTCTGTTAAATATTTAATCAATACACAATTAATATTCAAGTCATTTTTGGAGGCCATTCTAATCATTGGAATCCATGGCTAAACCCAAGTTGTCTGAAAACTTGCTCGACACAAGCCCTCATAGCTATATTTTATCATGTTCATATACTCTGGATTCTATAAAATAATTTGGTATCCTTGGCATTAGTTTTCTTTGTCAAATAGTTCTTTACCGCTACTTCTATAATAAGATCCATTGAGAGAGCATCCAGTGCTTTGTAAATAATCTATTCTAATCACACGAATGAAACCTCCATTGTCCACCAAAATTGGGATGGTGTCACAGAGAGTCATCAAGCCTTTCTGAAAGGTCTGATTGTTCCCTTGACGGGCTACCCAGAGCTCACCTATTTATACCCTGTGAGCTCAGTTCTATTAGCTTTGGGTGCATTGTCTTACAAGTGACATTAGATGAATGAAAGGGTTGTTTCCCTTTAGGCTCCATCTTCAATGAGTTTCCTCCTGTGTTGGAGACCTCTAGTAACTCCAGTGTGTGTCCAGGCAAGAGATGTCAGTAAAAACCAGGCAGGAGTAGAAAACCGTTTCATGATTTTGTCTATCACCCTACTTATGTCTTTTGGTTCCTGACTGGGCTCAGCTTAGAATTCCATTTCTTCTCCAAATGGGAAATAGTTACTGGAGCCCTTTAGCATGAACTTCTATTAGCAGCCCACTTCTCCATGTTGTTAATCTCTGCTTCAGCATCTCAGACAAAACCTGACATGTTTATGAGCATTCCTGCTACTGACCACACCCACCTCATAATTCTATTTCAGCAAAATCCCATTACTCTAGCTTAGCTTTCTCAAACCTTATTGTACCCAGATGGCTTGTTAAAATACAGATTGTTGGGCTCCACTCCCAGAGTTTCTAATTCAGGAGATCTGAGGTGAGGCCCAAGAATTTGCATTTCTAAAACGTTCACAGGACAGGTTGATGCTGTGGGTCCAGGGACCACACTTTGAGAACCATTGCTATGGGCTGGCTAATGGCAACATCTGGATTCTTTCTGATTATTGCAGTCCTGATGGTCTTTTATTCTCCATGCAGTGTCTTGTGTATGTCTCTGTTTCATTCATTCCGTTTACAGCATTATATCTCTTGCAAGTTGCCAGGCAACTGTGATCTATTGCTTGAATAAGCATAAATAATACAAAGCTCAACATCTTCCCATAATTTTTATTTGGTACAGTGAATGGACAGGGCTCCAGGAAGACAACTAACTTCTTTGCCAAAAGTAAAGTCCTTGGAGGGTGTTAAAGCCACATAGTATCCTTTAGAAACTTAATGCATCCCGTGGTATTTACTGATGGCTACCTAGAAACATGTAAAAGGATTACAGATCAGCCTCATTTAAGATAAAGTTTGCTGGGGGAGATCAGAATTGCTCCCTGTGGGACTTAAATTAGGTACAAAGCAATTAACTTTAAGCAACCCAAAAATTGGTTCTATAAAAATTCCATTTCAAATCAACTCTTAACTACGAGCTCATTACCAGGTACCTTCACTACATAACAGACCAGTAAGTCTCTGGAGATGGAAAACGTGAACTCAATTTGAGATACCTCCCTAAATATGAAAATCGATGAAGTCTTAGATCTGACCTCTTACAAGGGTCAGCTATTTTTACAGACTTTCTGACTTTTCAATTCATTACTGCACCAGAAAGATAAATCTTTGTATGCCTAAAAATAAATATGTTTGGGTTCCAGTTCTGCTGTTGTTCAGCTGTATAATAGACATGATTTCATTCAATTTCTTTCTGAGTGTGAAAATTTTAAATAACTTTCATTGAGAGTCAATGCATCAGCTAATAGACATTTATTTTTACAAAGCGTGCTTCTTTGCTTGGTGTATGGTAAGAAATTTATAAATGGTTTGTCAGTCAAACATTAACAGATCATTGATTACTTGTTAATAAATTAATGAAAAAGAAGCTGGATAGATGGGTACCACATGAATTAAATGAGCATCAAAAGAAAAATCATCTCTAAGCTTGCCTTTCTTTGCTGTCACAACATAAAGGCAAACCATTTCTACACTGTATTGTCATGTGTGATGAAAAATGGATTCTTTTTGACAACCACAAGTATTCTGCACAATGGTTGGACAGCACTCAACCACATGTCGCACAAACAATGCTGCTCAAACTACAGCAGCTGGACTTGGAAACCCTCTGTCATCCACCGCATTCACCAGATCTTGAGCCAACTGACCACCACTTCTTTCAAGCGTTGGATCACTTCTTACAAGGAAAATTATTCAATTCTCAACAAGCTGTGGAAAAGGCCTCTCACGCTTTCATTGACACTCACTCTCCAGGCTTCTTCACTGCTGGCGTAAACAAGCTACCGTTAAGATGGCAGAACTGTGTTGATAGTTTAGGCGCATACTTTGATTAATTGTATTGCTTCTTGTTTGAGATAGAATAAACTACACTTTTGATTTGAAATCAGACATTTCATATTTAATGACATTTCATATTTAATGACCTAACCTTAGTTAAAATATACTACTTATTGCTAAAAAATGCTAACAATCATCCCAGCCTTCAGCAAGTCATAATCTTTTTGCTGGTGGAGGGTCTTGCTTTGATGTTGATGACTACTAACTGATCAGGGTGACAGTTGCTGAAGGTTGGGGTGGCTGTGGAAATTTCTTAAAATATAACTACAGTGAAGTTTGACCCTTCCCTTGAGGGAAAAATTTCTTGGTAGCATGAGATGCTGTTTGACATCATTTTACTCATAGAACTTCTTTCAAAATTGCATCAATCCTCTCAAACCCTACTGGCTTCTTTATCAACTAAGTTTATGTAATGTTCTAAATCCTTTGTTGTCATTTCAACAATGCATCTGCACCAGAAGTAGGTTCCATTTCAAGAAACTGCTTTCTTTGCTCACTCACAGGAAGCAGCTCCTCATCTGTTCAAGTTTTATCACGAGATTGCAGCAATTCAGTCACATCTTCAGGGTCAACTTCTAATTCTAGTTCTCTTGATATTTCCACCACATTTGCAATTACTTTCTCTATGGAAGTCTTGAACCCCTGAAAGTCATCCATGAGGGTTGAAGTCAACTTCTTCCAAGTTCCTGTTAATATTGACATTTGACCTCCTCCCATGAATTACCAATGTACTTAATGGCATCCAGAAGGGTGAATCCTTTCCAGAAGGTTTTCAATTTACTTTGTCCAGATCCATCAGAGGAATCACAATCTATGACAGCTTATAGCTTTATGAAATGTATTTCTTAAATAATAAGGCTTGAAAGTCAAAATTACTCCTTGGTCCATGGGATGTGGAATGGATGTTGTATTAGCAGGCATGAAAACAACAGTCATCTCCTTGTACATCTCCAACAGACCGAGTGCATTGTCAATGAGCAGTAATCTTTTAAAAGGAATCTTTTTTTTTTTGTTAAGCAGTAAGGCTCAACAGTGGGCTTAAATACTCAATAAACTGTGTTGTAAACAGATGTGCTGTGATCCAGGCTTTGTTGTTTCATTTCTAGAGCACAGGCAAGTAGATTTATAATAATGCTTAAGGGCCCTAAAATTTTTAAAGTGGTAAATGAGCACTGGCTGCAACTTAAAAGTCACCAGCTTCATTAACTCCTGACAAGACAGTTAGCCTGTCCTTTGAATCTTTGAAGCCAGACATTGACTTTTCCTCTCTAGCTACTAAAGAACTAGATGGCATCTTCTTCCAATATAAGGCTTTTTCTTCTACACTGAAAACCTGTTGTTTAGTGTAGCCACATTCACCAATGATCTTAGCTGGATCTTCTGCGTAACTTGCTGCAGCTTCTCCATCAGCACTTGCTCACCTTGCACCTTCATGTTATGAGGACAGCTTCTTTCCCTAAACCTCACGAACCAGACTCTGCTAGCCCCCAATTATTTTTCTGAAGACTTCTTACCTCTCTCAGCCTTCACATAATTGAAGAGAGTTAGGGTCTTGTTCTGGATTAGACTTCAGTTTATGGAGATGCTGTGACTAGTTTGATATTCTATCCAGACCACTAAAACTTTTTGCATACGAGCAATATGGATATTTTGCTTTATTATTGTTCACATGTTTACCAGAGTAGCTCTTTTCATTTCCTTCAAGAACTTTTCATTTGCATTCACAATGTGGCTAACTAGCACAAAAGGCCTAGCTTTAGCACAGCTCTGCCTTCAACATGCCTTCCTCACTAACTTTAATAATTTCTAGTTTTTTATTCAAAATGAGAGACACGCAACTCTTCCTTTCACTTGAACACTTAGAGATAATTGTATCTCTAAGTGTTATTAGTGGCCTAATTTCAATATTGTTTTGTCTCTGGGAATAAAGAGGCACAAAGAGGGGGAGAGATGGGAAAATGGCCAGTCAGTGGAGCAGTCAAAACACACATATTTATTGATAAGTTTGTTATCTTATATGAGCGTGGTTTATGGCATCCCCAATCACAATACTAACACCAGAGATCACCGATCATGGATCACCATAGCAGATATAATAATAATGAAAAAGTTTGAAATATTGAGAGAATTACCAAAATGTGAGACAAAAACATCAAGTGAGCACATGGTTTTGGAAAAATGTCAATGATAGATTTACTTACACGGGGTTGCCATAAACCATCAGTTTGTACAAATGCAATATCTGTGAAGCACAGTAAGGTGAAGTACAATAAAATAAGGCCTGTCCATTTAGAAAGAGGCTTTTAGAGCTGCAGTTCATAAAACTTACGAGTGAATATTTTTTAAAACCAATTAAGTGCTACACAATGATAAGCTATTAATATTATTTGAATTAGTGGCAACTGTGATCACAGTACTGTCAATGTCTCCATGGGAAATTTCTAGCTGCAAGACTTCTCCATGGGTACAACTATGAGAAAAATTGGGATCAGGTTGCTAATTGTTTTTAGCATGGCAGGTTTTCCAAAGTCACTTAGTCTTTTTATGTCTTTCATAACAACGACATAATGAGCGATCAAGTAAAAGCTTGATAAATGTTTAGAAATTGAAATAATTGAAGTGAGAGAAGTTCTGAAGAATCCTGGACTCAAAAATGATTTCCTCAGACAAGGAGATAAAAGGGAATCACGTTACTTCCTCAAAGAGATGAGAGAGGGTCCGCCAAAAGCTACAACGTGGCACCCGTGTTTCCAGAACTGGCGTCACTGGGCACAGACAGTGTGAAGAAGGGATATTAGAACTCAAGCTGTAATTCCCAAAGTCGTGCTTAGGAAGCACAAACTGGAGAAACAGACACCACTGTTTTCCTTGTAGGGGCTGTGGAAAAGAGTTTCCTTAGGTTTTGGAAAGGTGATTTCTTTCCAGCTCTATTAGTTCCTTTTTTATTTTTTTCAACTTGAAAGCAGTCACTGTTCATTAACTGAGCAGATTACAAAAATAATCGCGGTAGACACTTAGTTCGTTCTTCTAACAAGCCTGTCCATCTGGTCTTCCCTGTTGCCAGTATCTCCACCTTCTACAAAATGGGTTCTTTTTCTTCATTCCACCCCATGGAGATGATAACTTGAAGGGCCACAAAAAGTTATTTGCTTCTTTGAAGCATTTTCCAGCAGTACAGAGCTCATGAATCAGATCCTCCATGCAGATGATGCCATATGTACCAAGAGATCGAGCAATCAAAGTGTTACCTGTCAACGCAATTTCTTCTTGATTTTGCTGTAGCCATGCTTATAGGTTAGTTCGTTTATCGACTTCAGGTTTGGGTGCCCCATGCAATATAATGGAAGCCTTGTTGAGCTTCACAAAGTTTCCATTGAAGATCTGGAAGAGGTAAAGAAGCCGTAACACATTTTGGACCTTTGAGCTCACACATTTGATACCTCTGATCCTGACGACAAACGCCGATCCGGGTTCCACAGGTCCCTAGCAGTTGCCTGCTGTCCTTGCCATCCCAGCCGTTCCCGTCTCAGTTCTGCACACCTGCCTGTGTTCCTCGTGACGACACTTAGCCTTTTCACAGATAAGCTCCCTCCTTGCCTTTCAAAGCATCTTTGGGACAAACTTCGTTCTCAGGTACTTGATCTTCAGCTCTGTGAAATTCCTCCGCTTTTTCTTAAGTGTCTCTGGCACAGCGGGAACCACCTTTTTCTTCTCTTCCACACCCTCCATGGTTCCAGCCAGAAAAGAGGCAGCCCTGTTAATTCCCATAACTCTACTATTGAACAAGAAATAATACCTACAGTGAATTGTGATAGCTCTGTCTGGAGAATAGCTTCAGCCTAGAATTCTTGCTGCACTCTGGCAATGGTAGGACTTAGCCATTGGGGTCAGCTCTGGAAAGAGAAGACACACATCCTGTGCCCCTGCCCTGTGCTCTCACCCCACCCCCGTCAGCTCATGAGCACCTCTCCTGCTCTGCACAGAGACCTGGCAGGATTTAACCACTTTATAAGCTTCTCCTTCTGCCTTTGGGCATATTTCCCTCCAAATGTTCCCAGAACACTCTTTGAGTAGGTTTTCGCTGTCCTTTGTCTCTGCTTCTACCCTGAAGCTGATCTTGGTAAACGGGATCACCTTTAAGATGCATCTTGTCTGGACAGCTCTAATTTCTGGAAGCCTCACAATGACTAGAGGGTTTGATGCCATAATTTATTCCAACCATTATTCACCCGCAGGGGCCAGGAGTCAGGGAGGTGCATGGGGGTCTCAGGAGCTGCAGCCAAGTGAGCAATCACGTCATCAGTTCACTTTTAAAAGCCTAAGGACGCTAACATACTGCTTGTCTGGTGACTCAGGCCACCAGAGCCGTAGCAGGTATGTTATAGATAAAGGAAACCTAGTGGCAAAATGTCTCTCAAGCTGGAGAAAACGGGTGCAGAGGGACGGCTGGGCCAGATAAGTGAGGATGCTGAGGTTTGCACACAGGCAGTTTTTCTCCAGGGTGAGACATCTCTGAGAAATACTGCTCAAAGAGGGGAGAATATTGTAAAAGAGCATGATACACAAGGACCTTACATGAGTCCCAAAATGCTGAACAAGTGATAGTGAGAAAAGAACAGGGCCGTTATTTTCTGACCCTGGGCCATAAAGCCCTATGATTTCAGTGTGTCTGCTTTAATAAACAGAAAGTGAAGAGGTAACAGATTATCCTGTGACAGTTACCTCTTTCCAGGACTCAAAACAAAATCCCTGCTTTTTTCCCCGCAAAGAACAGGCTGGGTCTGAGCATCTGAGTTTAATTATGTCCATCCTCTTCTCTGTGCAGGTGACCAATTGTCCCTAACTTCTTGGGTGCTTTTCCCTGGGGCAGTGGCGTGGGCAGGGAGGGGATGCAGACGCCTGCAGAGCCACCTGGACCCACCGTCACCCTTCCCTTCTCACGTGACTCCCTCTGGGAAGGGGCCTGGTAGCATCGAAGATGTGGGAAGGGCCACCAGGAAACAGTAGCTGGCACGTAGCGTGAAGATTTTTAGGGTAGGGGGCGACTACTCTTAGTCTTTCATTTTCTTTGCCTTTACATTTCCCCCTGGAGAAGCGTTCGGGCGGTGAGACTGGCGGGGAGAGCTGGGCTGTCGGGCGCAGCCGTGCTGCCGGGGCGGCGCGGGCGGCCGGCTTCGGAGCGTGGAAGCCGGCGGCGCTGCAGCACCTCCCCGGCCTCACGGAGCAGCGAGCAGGCTTGCTTCAGGCGAGGAGCGGCTGCGGGCGTCGGCCTGGCGCGGAAGCATGGGCGGGCGCGCCCCGGGAAGAGCCCGGGGTCCCAGGGCCCTGCGTGGGGCAGAGAGGTAGGAAGGGGTGACTGGGGAAGCGTACAGGAGCCCTGCGAGCTTTAGGGTTAGGTCAGCTGACGGAGCAGGGGCTTTTCCTCCTCCCTTCAAATGAGACTGTTCCTGGGGCCAAGAAGAAAAAGCCCCCAATTCTTTTACATCAGCATCTTTTCCCATACTTTTACGAGTATGGGAAAATTGGTAGGTGGCAGTGTTTGCTTTTCATTAATAAGTTAACATGGCCATTTTGGAAATGCCATTAAATATCTTTCTAAGACACACCTTTTACTGACTGATGCATGTGCCATAATTAACTTAAAAAGGGAGAAGTTCCCAGTTTAGTGTCTTTTAGTAAAGTCAGGGGAATAGGAATAGACCCCAGAGCCCCAGACGTGCAAACAGACAATCTCAGCGTGATTCCTGTCACTGGGGAGTAGAGCAATTATCCCAGCATGAGTTTGGGAACGATGACCCAGAGGAGGACACTTGAAAGCTATGGAGGCCAAATCATCTTTGTCCAAGCAGAGAAAAAGAGAAAGGGCATTCCAGAAACGCACGTGCCAAGGCACAGAGAAGTCAGTGCGTGGCATGTTTGGGATTGTGACTGCATAGACCATCGTGGAGTAGGGACTCGGCATCAAGAAGGGCGGGGCCGCAGTGACAGCGAGCGAGGCTGTAAAATGAGTCAGTTTATATTGTAAAGTCCTTGTATTCCATTCAAAGGGCTTCAGCCTGTCTCGTAGGAATGGGGACGACAAAGAATGTCTTAATAGATGGCATTTATGTCATCTGTATTTTTGTTAAAAAAAGATACCTGGTGGCAGAGTGAATGGGCTGGAAAAGGGGAGCGCACGCCTGCATTGGGAAGTGACCAAAGCCATGACATAAAGACATTGCCACGCATGGATTTTGTGGTTAAACTCATTTTTCCAGCAGAGGCAGAAGGAAGAAAGCGTATGGCAGAAATGACCAGAGACTGAGGATGAGCTCACGGCGGACAGCGGTGAAGTTGGAAGCCGGGGTAGCCGTTAGTGCAGAGAATGAAACACAGCCAAGAACTTCCCAAATAGTAGAATAATGTTATTATTGTTCCCTTACCTATGACAGCTGACGGGCCAGTGTGATCTATGGTCTTTCTGGGTTTGTTATTAAGTTTTCATCACTGCGCTGTCTTTGCAATCTGCTGCCTCAGGGAACATTTGAGACGTGAATTTGAAAATGAGATTCACAAAATTAGATATTTTTCATATATATATATATATATATAATTTTTTTCTTTTCCTGGCTCCAAACTGACTTCAAACAAAGGGTTATGAAGGATGGGGTCTTTGAGTTATTTCACTTTCAGCTGTGAGAGAGCTCATTTTTGGTCTCCAAGCAAACATTCCAGAAATGACTCCCTGTTCTGTTTCTTCTTATTTGCAAATATCTGTTCTTGGAAGGAAGAGCCTGCTTGGGTGGGCCTTAGCCCCAGGCTCTCAGAAAGTTATGGGAGGGGCAAGATAACTTTGGAGGGTGTTCTGAGGGCAAAGAAGCAACACAACAATGGTGCGGGGAGACAGGCTGGAGAAAACGCAGTTAGGCAAGGAGCGAGGGAGTCAGGCCTGGGAGGAAGCTTGGTGAGAGTGGTGGCAATGCGAGGCCAGGAAGTGACATTTTAGCTAATCAACTACTGAAGATGAGAGGATGAAGATGAGACTCAGGAAACAGAAACAAGTGACAAAACTCATCCTGTAAAGGAAACCCTAGTTCCTATTCTCTCTTCTTGTCCTTCGACCTCTCGGGCTGCTGCTCTGCTTCACTGCGTAGCCAGAGGAAAGCGGAAACTGTGATTAATGACTTGAGCGTTGTCATGTGGGCGGAGGTTGGACATCCTGTGGAGGGACATCTGGCTCGCCAGGTGAACTTTCTCCTTCTCATCCTTGGTGAGTGTCTCCGCGGCTGCACGGTACTTGATTGTCTTCTCTGCCAACGGCTTTGCCCCGGTGCGTCAGCTTGGCCGGCAACTTTCAGACATCACATCTGCCTCATCAGCAACCCTGGGCCCCAACCAAAACCACCTGTGGGACTCTGACAACTCACATTGCTCACAGCCTGGACTCCAGCCCTCCCTCTAGCCAGCCTTGAGCTCTTTCTGACTTTAAATTTCTGCTCTCATCCTTGATTGCAATTAGGATTTTCCTTTTGGTACACACCCATGTAGTGCTGCTCGGTGAGCAGAGGTTGTGGTCACCTCCCAGATGACACTTGAGCACATCTCACCATTCCAGGGATGATTTCCCAGAACCGAGATGGAAAAGTTTCCAGAACCTCAGGACACAGGCCCCTCCTGCTGACTCTTGCGAGCTTTGAACATGCGGGTCTCGCCACAGCCCGCTTAGCAAACCTCTGAGTGTCCTTGGGGTTGTGCCCTGAATGGGTCACACTGGTCTGAGATGTTCCAAAGGATGCAAAAAGCACAAGAGAAAGAAGGGAAGATCTGGAGGCTTGCAGAACAGAATGCCATAGAAATAAGAGTTTCTCCACCACTACGAGTTCCGTAGCTGAAATCACTTCCTTTCATTTCCCACTCAGTAGCCTCTCCTAGGCTGCCACCCAGCACAGACCTGTCTGTACAAACATGACCCAGGCTCACTCCCTGGATGGAGCTTGCTAGGAAACTCAAGCAGTGAGCAGTTTCTCAAAGCTAAATGTCCATGGTTAACTCTATCTCCCCCAAACGGGGTAAATGATAGAGTAACACTGACAGAGAACAGTCTCTAGGAAATGTACAAGAAATAAGCTTTTCTTTTGTTTTATTCAGATATAAATTTTCCTTTCACCAGACCCCTGTACATCTGATGCAATGACCTAGAGATTCATGTTGCCCTGGTAAACAAGGTGACCTTGGTTTTAGGATTCCAGACATTCCTGGTACTACAAAGTCTCCCTAGCCAGCGGTCCCCAACCTTTTTGGCACCAGGAACCAGTTTCATGGAAGACAATTTTTCCACAGACTGGGGTGAGGTAGGGGGGAATGGTTTCCGGATGATTCAAGTGCATTGCATTTATTGTGCACTTTAGTTCTAGTATTATGACGTTGTAATATATATATAATTACACAGCTCACCATCATGCAGAATCTAATGCCACTGCTGATCTGATGGGGGAGCTTATGCAGTGACTTGAGCGATGGGGAGCGACTGTAAATACAGAGGGAGCTTCGCTGGCTGGCCCGCCACTCACCTCCTGCTGTGCGGCCTGGTTCTTAGCAGGCCACAGACCAGTACCTTATATAGAACATAAAGTATTTTATATATAACATATATGTGTGTGTTACATATAACATAAAATATTTTACATATAACATAAAATTTAGCAATTTAAAATTTAACTATTTTAAAATGGTCAGTTCTGTGGCATTAATTGCATTCATACTGTTATGCAATCATCACCACCATCCATTTCCAGAACTGTTTCATCCTCCCAGACTGAAACTCAGTACCCCTTAATCACTAATTTTCCATTCATCCTCCCTCCCCCAAGTCCCTGGCCACCACTGTCTATTATACTTTCTTCTCTATGGATTTGACTACTCTTGGTACCTCAGATAAGTGGAATCATAATCATCCTTTTGTGACTGGCTGATTTCACTGATGACTCTTAACCAACATTTTCCTTAATTTGTTTTTGTCATACTGATCCAGATGTACTCTTGGTGTGATTGGGGTCCAAACATCCCTTTTCAACAACATAGTCCATTACTAAATCAGCAAGTACTTGTTGAATTCCTGCCATATGTTTAGCAGAGGGTTGGGTGCCATGAGAAAATAAGAATTTTCAAAAATACATAATTATCTCTGCCCTTAAGAAACTTCTAATTTTGGAGATCCGGAGACAAAGTGAGCACACATCAAATAGTAGTAAACAGCATAAGCACATACGTATGCGGACAAACACACATCTAGTCACAGGCACACATCTGACTGCGTTACCACTCTGCAGTAATGAAGACTTCAGGACAGGTGGTCCAGGGAAAATTCCTGAAAAATCTAATCTATCTTAGGCACATCCAAGTGCATTTTGGGACATAGTATTTAGCAAATTGACTTTGGGAAATTCTTTACTTGGGTCAGTGGTTTGGGAAATGTTCATTCAAAAACATCTAAATAAATGTTAACTATCAGGGATTTTTTTTAAAATGGGATGTAGGAACTTAGCTCACACATCTCTCTCTCGATGTGTCTATATTCACTTTAGATATTTTATTTAAGCCTGCTAAAAAGCAGTCAGCTATTTGCCATCTGTACTGAACAGCTGCAATTTCCTTCCTATTCCAGCACAACATTTTATTATAGAGAAATTGGCATATTGTGTTTGCCACTTGTTTTTTGCATATCCCTGCTCGTGGCTAGACTAATCAGGGAAAGAGATCAGGGAAGGAGAAGTATCTCCATGCCCCAGCCCCTGGCAAGCCAGGTGAGTACAAGTGACGTCATGTGTATCCTCTCCACCAAGCTAGCATTGACTTGCCTTGCCAGAGCCTTGAAGCTTGTCATGTGAGACATCTGTGCCCAGTGTTATTTATGAATAGGATCGAAATGTACAAATATCCATGGGATATTTGTTAAATGTATGAGATTAAATGCAAATATTTGTCTTTACTCCTTCTGAAATTTTATGAAAGTTAAAGTAGGACCAAAAAAAAAGGGAGGATGCAAAGCAACAAGGAGGAAGAGAACAAGAAAGATGATCTTGCCAAATAAGAAGTGTCAACACAATTTTGGAATCTGGAAACAGATGGATAAGTGGTAACTACTTTATCAGAGCCCAGAAAGAATGTCGAGGAGGAAGGCCCAAGAAATACATCCACTGGTGTTGCAGAACCCTGGAAAGGTTTAGGAATTGGAGGTGGTGGGTACTCTGAGGCTCGGGCAAGGGTAGATTTAAAACAGGAGCTTTGGTTTAAAATCTGTGTAAGGAACAGTGAGACTTCCAACGCTCTTCCTATCTATTCCTCACCACCAATCAACTAACCCTCCTTTACCTAAGCAGGAAAGTGGAGGCTTTTCTCTGGGAAAATTTAGCCTGGAAGGCTCTACTAGAGTACCTAGTACAGCAGAGGAGAGGAGAAAAATGCCAGGCTGGACACAGGGCCAATGAAGGGCATGGTTAATCATGGTGAGACACCTGGCTTCCAGAATCTTACACTCTTCCAGAAGGAGACTGAAGGTTGCTCCTTGTGGAAGGAGACACATCGGCTCAGAATGCTTATGGAGACTGACATGTGCAGTTCTCTCGTAAAACGACTGGGTCATCATCTTATTACTCTATGGTAAAACCTGTCGAACAAGTTATTCCCAATTCCCACCCCCATAAACATTTTTAGAGATTCCAAATCCACTTTCAGTACTAGATTTATTGTAGATAATCTGAAAAATATATAAAGACATAAAGAAGAAACAGCCGAGGGCCCTCACCAGAGCCTGGCCGTGCTGGAAGCCTGACCCAGGACTTTCAGCCTCCACAACTGTCAGAAGCAAGTTTCTGTTGTTCACAAGCCACTCGGTTGACAGTACTTTGCTATAGCAGCCTGAACTAAGACAGGAAAAACTAAAACAAAAGAGGGAAAGGAATAAAATCTCAAGAAATTGTGAAGAAATTATGAGTTTCAGAGAGAGAAGATAGTGCTGCGGTCCCCAACCCCCAGGGCCAGAGACCGGTTCCATCGGTGGCCCGTTAGGGACCAGGCTGCAGAGCTCCGCTTCCCCCTGCACCCTGTCTGGAAAAATTGTCCTCACAAAACTTAGCGGTGGCCAGGGAGGGAGCTGTGTCTGTGCTCACAGCGCCTGCCGTCACCGGCTGGTCGCCGCTCGTCCTCCACCGCCCGCCCCGCAGCCCATGGAAAGATTGTCTCCGTGTCTCTGGTCCCTCGTGCCAAAAAGGTTGGGGACCACCAATAGTGTGTTCAAGGAAAATAAAAAGCTGCTATTGAAAAAAAAGAATGAACAGAGTATTACAAAGAGAAGATCAGAACATGAAAAACTCTGCCCTGTATATTCAATAGAGCATTTGAAAGATTATACCAGTAAGAACATACCAGAAACTGGAAAAGGACGAAAAACAGGAGAGAAAAAGTAGAAAATGTAACTAATAGGAGTTATGGATAAAGAGAACACAGAAGGCAGAGGGAGTAAATTATCAAAGAAAAAACACCAAAAAACCCCACAAAGACCCAAACCAAAACCACAGATTTCATGAGATTGAAAGACCCTGCATAGACACTACAGTGCTTTTTGATTAACTCATTATCATCTTTAAGACTATAGTCTATAAATAGTGGTTAATTTGCAGTGGGGGAAAATCACTTGGTCTTTCTTAACTTGAGTATGAAACTCTATGTCTGGAAGCTGTGGGTTTATTTAATGAGGGTTCAAGAAGAGAGGACATAATTCTTCTTCACTGACCTCATCTACACGAGACACTTCCTATTCCCTCTCTCAAACTCATACTCACATTTGAGCCTCATCTTCTACTGACTAATACAGTTATATCTGAAGAATTTTGCTTTGTAGCAGTCATGACAAGAAAACAATGTTCCACAAATTTAAAGCAAAGATGAACATGTGATTGGAAAAAATTATGAATCTCCCTTTCCTTGTCTTTGTTTTGGTTTCATGGTTTTCTACTAATATTGAAAGTGACTATATTATAATGTTACAAGCAAATGATGTTCATGATTTTTTACCCTAGTGATATAGAAAAGTGTAAAAGAAGAGGGCAGTCAGTGATTTGTCAAGGGGATCAGGTTTGTGTACATTTTTCAAGATAAATGGAATGCTGGTGCTCTAAATAGTATCTAGAAACTGTTGTAAGCTGAATTTTCATAGTAAAATTTGTAATGTTAAGCAAAAATTAGTTGAATACAATCATAACAAACAACAATTAGAATTCTGTGCACCCCTTTATAGTTTACTGCTAATAAAACTTTATTTTTTTTAAGTCTGTGGTATGGCAGATTGATAATGTGCTTATTTGGTGAGGTCTTATCAACCATGCTATTTCCCCTAGAAAAACTCATAGCAACTGAACCTGATTATTATAAATCATTTAATCACTGTGTATCACTTAATGATAGACAATCTTTGATTTGAAAGAAATTTGATTCAATTATGGCAAGAAGTAGAAAATTAATCACTTAATGACACCTTATGTGTCTAATAATAAAACTTAGCTAATAGTGCAGACCTATTTCCTTGAAGCCAAACTGCTATATTAATAGAATCATCACAATACCTTTTGAGTACATCAATAGATCATTAAAAACTGCTGGTATGCACAGTTGGCTTTTATCATTGAAGAAGAATAAAGTCAACGAAAATGGCTTTTAAAATTTTTTTTTTATTTTTGGCTTTTTTAGCCAGACCATAATTGGACTTGTCACTTGACTCTCCAGTTGGAAATAATCTAAATCAGTATCATCAAATAATGTTAAGGACTAGTTCCCACCAATAGAGATAGTTCCCAAGACAATCAGCCCTTTCTAATCACCGTTCTGCTCCTGGGACATTCGAGGGCCAGTTATCTCTGAGAAAATGTTATCTCAAATATTCTTTTTTGTTTTGTTTTTTTCCCCATGAAGCCAGGCCCTTTAATGCTTTGAAAGAAGAGCAGAAAACACAGAAAAGTGTCAGCAGAAAGGAGGTTAAAGGTTACAGGAAAAAATACAAGCAGCTTGTGGCTGTTAGTACAAATTACTCAAGTGAGTCATCGTTTCTGAATCACTCCACCCTCCTGGGAAGAGGCTGTGTGAGTACCTGGTCCCAGAACTCAAGAGTATTTACAGCTAGGCAGCTACTAAATGAGGCTGCGTTGGAACCTGTGTCACCTCATCTCCTAATTACAGGTGTCTGTGGTTAAAACTTGGAACTCACCGATTCGGAAGATGTTGTGCGTCTGCGTTCACTAATTGCTGAGTTGGCTTTGATACCAGGCAGCCTTCCTGCCTGAACACACTAGATTCTGAATTCACAGGGCTCCTTCACTTTCTTCTTTGCCAACACCATTTCCCCACCTCACCCTCCTGCTACCTCCTGATGACTTCTATCTTCCGCTTCCGTTCCCTATTGGCCTGGTGAAATGAGCGTTGATCTCTAGACATTGTTAGCATTCCTTTAAAGAAGCAAGTCTCTAAAACAACTAGGAAAAAAATATGTCTATTGCCTGCAGATATTTGGATTGGGTACAAGGGGAACAGAGCTCTAAGTTACTGCAAACCAAAAATATTTGAGCTCTGTGCTAGATGCTTTGCTTTTATAATATATTTAATCAAAGCAACAACATTACATAGCATGAATGCTAACTTGGGAAACTGGGACTGAGGCAGGCTGAGTTGTGGCCCAAAGCCACAAAGCCAATCATTGGCGGAGAAGGAATTGGTGAACCTAGGTCTGCCCGACTGGAAACTTGGCTGACATAATCCCAAACTCTGAGCATGAAATATGTGGCTGATGGGAGATATGAGGACACATTGCACGGCTGTTATCATGCAGCATGCACAGTAAATGACGTAATGAATTTGAATGGGCTGTGTCACTGTAAAGCACTCTACAAATGTTACTACCACTATTATGGCTATATTTATTACCTCTTTGCTGGGGGTGAGACTACACACATCATAGAATAGATAAATATTCAGAATCACCAGTCTCCAGTGAAGCATAATTAGAGTTGTGGAGAGCTACCTTCTCAACAGAGCAGACATGCACCTCCAGCGCACGGTACAAGTTCTTGAAGATAATTCTAGATTCCTGTAAACCACAACACTTGTCTTTCTTTGCCTCTTGCATCTTTAATTTTCCCTTCTGTCACTTACTTAGCTGTAGGAGGGCCAATCAATTTGAGTCATAGTCCAGAGTAACAGCTTGAGGGTGGAATGCCATCAAAGTGTATGGCAGTTTATGGTAAAACATTATTTTAAAAGTCCAATATTTTAAATATATAATCAGCTCCTAAATATTATTAAGAAAAATGAAACCATCTTAATAGATGTATGGTTGAATGAATCAGTGTGGTGCTATATACCATGAAATATATACATGCAAATATGGAAAATTATCCAGGATTCATTGATAAGTGAAAAAAATTATAAAATTAGAAATGTACTGTGATTTCACTAACATATTTTACAAATGTATGTCTGCATATATATTTAAAAAAAGGTGACTAGAAGGATGCACAGCACACTTTTATTATCTATGGCTACCTTAGGGAGGGAGTAGGTATATAGGGAGAGGGAAGAAAGACTTTCACAGCCTGTTCACTGTATTTCTGTATTTGTTTGAATCATGAACATAATAAATAAATGTATGCATTATTTGCATAATAAAATAGCAGCAAATTTTAAAATTACAAACTTAGTTATCAAAATAGCTAACTAAAATATATGCTGTTTCATTGTTGAAATTGTCAAAAAGTTTTCAAACAGAAGAGAATAAATTATCAAAGAGGTAATATTGTTCAAAAATGTCATAACTGAAGAACATGAGTTTATGTAATGAAAGGGCCCACCAAGGCCTAATGGAATGAAAAAACACACAAATAAATAGAACTCTCCAAGGTAGATTACCATGAAGTTTTAAAACACCACCAATAGAGAGAAGATTCTAAAAGCTTCCAGAGGGAGAAAAAAAAGATGACCTATGTAAGATCTGGAATTAGAATGGCATTGGACTACGTAAAGCAACACTAGAAGTTAGAAGACAGTTGAGCAATGTCTTCAAAGTTGGGAATTAAACTTAAAATGCTATACCCAGCCAAACTATCCACCAACTGTGATGGTGATGAGACAATAAAGACATTTTCAGATGTGTCAAGGCTCAAAATTCTACTTCTTATGCTCCTTTCTTCAGAAAGCTTTGGAGGATATCCTTCATTTAATGAAAGAGTAAACCAAAAGATAGCAAAGCATGAATACTAGAAAAATAGGGAACACAGAACATAAGACAGACAACCATATTATGATATCTATGCTGGAAGGAAACACCGAGATGACCAATTCCAAGGCAATTCTCTGTAGATGAGGAAATTGATCACTGAAGAGTTTAAATGGCTGCCCTAAGGTCACAAAGCCACTAAGAAGCCTAGGCATGGTTTGAATGCCAGCCTCGTAATAGCTTTGTGACCAGCGCCATGTTTTTTCCACTCTTACAATGTGCCCATACTCTATGAAATGCCTTAAATATAATTTAAAGGTCTAGAATTGTGTACATAAATCCTAATTCCTCAAGTCTGTTTCTTCCCCTGTTCCTACTCTAGTTCTTTTTTATCCTTTCTCTTCTTGCCTCTCCATAGAATGCAATAAAAAACACAAAATATCATTTAAGGTATGCATTTTTGCCTTACTGTTTATTAGTGTCTTTCAGGAATGTATCTTCTCTCTGGATAACATCTTCCCCAAACAACCTCTGCAAGCCTCTGGAAGCAACAGAAAATGCTGCTGACCAATGTTCACTTTAGATATACATCTCACATTACTTTTGAAAATCAAATTCAGTCAGGCAAGTTTTAATTTTTTTTTTATTTTGCTTTCTTCTGTTTAAACAAATGAATCTAAGCAGTGGTTTCTACTTAGGTGCTTTCCACATAAGCTGTTATTTTGGTAGAACACATCAGGTTTCTAGATTTGGAAACTGGCTTGGGTTTGGAAAATATGTTAAAACAGTTGGCTTATGAAAGGACATTTGGCCCAACCAAATGGTTTGGAGAGTTCATGAACAAAGTGTCACATAAATAAATTTTCTTGATTTTAGTCCATTAGTTTGGTCTCTGGGAATCCTACCCACACATCCATAGATTTGGACCGGGGTGAAAGTGGCAGAGCAAGAGCTTCCTTAACCACTTCGGTACCAGCGTCGACTATAGTCATCAGCCACAGATGAATGCGCACAGCCGAGCGTCGACTTTAGTCGACAGCCAAAAGCTTTTACTTTTACAGCTTTTATCTCTGCAGTTGCAGTGTGTACGTTCAGCTGATAAGTTACTACGAATCTGTGACCTTTTAACAAATCCTTAGTAGGAGTTATTATAGTTATTTTCCTAAAGCTGCCTGTAAAGTAAAACAAGCTTTCAGTGCTTTAAAGCTTTCCTCATCACACAAGAGCAAAACGGATGCGTGGTCAATGCGCAGCACACACTACCGTGCGGACTGTGAGTGCCGGCTGTGGGCGAGGCTTCGCGGCCGGTGAGCGCCGCACCGAAGTGGTTAAAGTTGCAATCAATGATGATGAAACATGAGACATGTACAGGGGTAGCTTGTGGTCAGGTATGACCAGAATCTAGGATCCGAGTATGGACCTGCAGGGAGATGTGGAAGGAAAAGCAGGCTGAGGACAGACTGTGGAGAGCCGTGGGTGTCAGCAGGAGAATTAACTATTTTTGTAGACAAGTGGAGAGGTTATACACTGGGAATTTTCTTTACGACAATCAATCTACCCTTAGCAGGCAATTTGGGTTGCTAGAGAAAGCTCCAGGAGGGGTGGAAACTGTTTGGAAGACTGTGATAATAGTCTGGGCTGAGGCAACAGGAGCTGAACTGGGGCCTTACCAGTGAAATGGGAAGGAAACAAAGGGCTGGATAATTCCAGACATCACCGAGGATGACCCCCCAGAATTTGGCAACTGATTCATTTTGCAGAATATGTGGTTGCTTCATCCATGCGAGGGCACCTATTAACTTCTCCTGCAAAAGTCCCTTGTCACCTAGCTTGTGATTACTGGCAGGGCCTCAAGCCAAGTCATCCCCTTCTCTCTCCACCAATATACCTGTGTGCAGCAAAAACTTGGTGTGACATGGTTAGCTCACAGCAGATGGGCCATTCCCCTGGTGGCAGCATGGTATCAGACTTCTCTGAATTTTGTGATAAGTCTGGAACTCCCCACAGCAGACTCATGTTAAACATCCTGAACCATGACGTTGTTCCCTTGAGCCAGGAGCCTAGATCCTGAAGTGTGCTGTGGTCCACAGAGAGGGCTGCTGGGGTGTGTGTGTGTGTGTGTGTGTGTGTGATCTTCCCCAAGGGAAGCTCTCTCACTTTTCCCAGGGCAGGACAGACACTGTGCTCCAGCCTGACGTTTTAGGCATTGGTTCCATGATTATCTTCTCACAGCTTCTGGTCTTTCTCCTCGAGACACAAGGAGAATCTTTGTAGGTTAACACTGGAAAGGAGGCACAGAAAATAGGGCAATGAGAGCAGTGAGAAGGAGAAGAAAGAGAGAAAAATAGAGGCTAATGGGGACCAGGGAGAGGGACATGGAAAGGGAGAGGGGTAGGGGAGGCAGAGGAAGGAGAGAAGAAGTGAGGAGAGAGTGTTAGGGGGAGGACAGAGGGTGCCTGCTGCCCAGTGGGGGACTGGCCCATGTTTGAGGTGGAGAGAAGCTGCCCAGGAAATGCCTAAGACCTCGAAGACGGCACATGGCCACATCCTCCCACCTCTGCTCGCTTGATCTGCTCTTTTTCTTTATCCGTGATTTAGTCCTAGGGATTCCAGGCTCTTTGTGCTTGGACTATGACTTGAGGTTTGGGCACAAATTGCTGCTGAACACAGAGCCAAGAGTGTGCCCTAAGAGACACACCCGTCCTCTCCACCCTCCCCCCCCAGCACAGTGACTTCTCCAACAGCTGGCTCTACTCTGCAGTGGCCTGGGCCATGTACCAGGAGGTGACCTCCCTGTCAGCAGGGCTGCCTTGACCTTGCCAAGTGCAAACAGGTGCACTCCCACCTGCCTCTGACTCCCAGGCAGCCGCCAGGATGGCTTTTCCCTTAGACATTCCCATATAGTCTTCCTTATTTCTAGACCTTCTTCTGACATAGCGGCCAGTGCTCCCAATATCTCAGGAAAAACAAATTCTTCTGCCACCTTCATGGAGCAGGCCAGTTGTAGAAGTTACGGCCTCAGTTGGTGACGCGTGGGGTGGCGAGTGGCAGGCTTGCAGGCGGAATATGCTCAACCACGCCACCTTCATTGCCAAGTCCACGTCTGCCCCACATGACAAGGACTGCTGGCAGGCAGTGTCAATGGGAGTGGGAGATGGGAAGGTGACCCAGGGAGAGCGTGTACTTTGCTGACGGAAGCCCCACTAGATGCTTGCATTTCTCTACTGGCCCATGTCAAACATCCACTGAGTATCTCCTATGTGCCAAAACACACGCCACACACATTGAATATAAAAATTAATTGACCTAGATCCCTGCCCTTAAGAAATACACAGTCTTATAGAACAGACAGATGTGAAAACAAATACACAACACATGGTAGGAAAAAAGTGACAAACTGAAGGCAAAATGATACAGGTGTTAGATTTTAAAGAAAGAGTCACTCAGCACTTGGTATGAAGAAAGGGGACTCCAGGCAGAGAGAACAGTGCACAATCAGAGCAGATAAGAGCCTGGGGTATTTATGGGTGGAGGATAAAGCTACGGTGGTTCTATCACAGGGTATGCATGTGGGTGGTGGGAAAGTGACCAGAGACTAGGACAGAAATCTAGGTAGATGCCAAGTTATGAGAGGCTTTGTATGGAAGGCCTGAATTCAGTTAGGATTTGTACAGGAGACACTGGGAGTCACTGGAGAATTAATAAATATTAGGTGGTAACATAAGGAAATCTCAAATCTGGAAATCACAACAGTCCAAGCAATGGAAATGGAAAAAATAAGTTGAATCATATGTTGGCAACCTTCTGTAAAGGGCCACATCATAAATACTCTAGGCTTTTTGAGCCATTTGGTCTCTGTCATACTTACCAATCTCTGCCATCGTAGCATAAAGGCAGACAGAGATAAGGCATTTAAAAAAATGAGCATGGCTGTGTTTCAATAAAACTTTGTTTAAAAAAGTATGTTGTGGACTGGATTTTGTCCACAAAGCCATAGTTTGCTGACCCCTGTGTTAGAGGAATGTTTCCAAATAGAATGATCAGTACTTATAGATACTTCCCTGTGTGTGCAGTACAGTGTTTGGAGCTCTCTCCCCAACGAGGATGAGAGATTGTGCTATTTTCTCATATGCAACCTTCCCCTGTCAGAGCCAAAAGAACACATTTACCAATGTGATTATCATAGTTCCCTGACCATAAAGCAGACTGAAAAGAACCAACCAGGAATTGATTCAGGAAAGAATTGAACTCAACAACCAAAACAATGAGATCAGCACGTGGTCTGTCCATGGAAAGGGTCAAGCTCAAATGAAAACCTCTGGGTTTATGAAGAAGAGAATTAAAGCTGCCACTCAATGGCTGGGATTCTTGGAAGCATTTGGAATGAAATTTCCACTGAACCACGATTTCTGAAAAGTATATCTCATAGTGAATCTCCTGAATCCTCACACATTTGTAGAGGAGACAAGAGGCAGAGCTATGTCCTATGTGTGCCTTATAGCTAGTCACAGCTTTTCACTGTAGCAACAAACCCAGGCCACCAAAGCATCCCTTTGCCAATCCCAGTCCTGTGACTTCCAGGGCTCTGGCACCCCAGGGCTGTCTAAGGGGAGCCAGCCCCTCTCTGAGGGGGTTCAGCTCCTGAGACGCACTGGTGTCCAACTAGATCCTTCTGCAGTGTGGAGCCCTCGGAGAAGCGAGGAAGTAGCAGGTGGATGGCATAGGCTCCTGATCAGAAATGCCCCGGTTAGAGTCCAGTGTGAACTTAAGGGAGTTAGTCAAGCTCTCTGATCCTCAGGTGCTTCATTGGAAAATTGAGGATTTTTAAAGTACCTTCCTCATGTGGCATAAGGCTTAAATGTGGTGATATTTAAAAAGCATTTAACACAGAATCCAGCATATATGGAATGTTTAATAATCATGAAGAATTAGCATTACTATATATATATATATTTTTACTTCTGTACCATTTTAGGAGATCCCTGGGCCATGGAGGTAGAATGGGGTTCTTCCCTCTCAGGGACTATGGGTGATTTCAGAGGACAATGCCTAGTTCCTAGGGCTCAACATCAGTGTCAGGAAACCACCTGATGTGTCAACACTGGGACCAGGTGTTTTCATGCATTCCTTCATTTAATACTCATCAAAATCCTGGGTAAAAGGGTTTCCCCCAACCTTTTCATTTCTACTTAGGGGCAACCAAGGCTGAGAAGAATTGGGGAATGTGCCTGCAGTGACACCTCATCAAGGCCAACCCAAGACCTAGACCACAGTCTGCACACAAGCGTATTCTTTTTTCCCACAACATCATGCAGCTGCAATTATTTACGTATATGGCTGAACACCACTGCCTCCTACTGGTATTCTGTTGGTATTAAGCCCCTCACCAAACACTGTAAGTTCCCAGCAGAAAATGAGCTTGTAGATATTTCTGTATCTCTCATAATACCCAATACAGTGCCTCAGACATGGTGCGGATTCCTATATTTTTTGAACGAATGAATCTGCATCTTGTCCCTTGCTTCTCATACTTCCTCCCTCCACACATGATCTCTCCCCAGCTGTGGGATCCCTGAGGGGCCACCATATGCTGAGGTGTGACAGCTCTAGCCTCTGGAGTCCAGGCAGGCAGGAGGAGGGCCCCGCATGGTGGGGAAGCTGCAGAGGGAGAACTAAGTCTGGGTCTAACCTCTGCCTCTACGTTCCCCCGGGGTGGGGTAACTATGTCCAAGTGCCCAGCATAATTCGCTCTACTAATTGGGAAAAAGGCTTTCTGGAATTGCTAGAAGTCCTTTTGCTCTAATTCCCTGGCCTGACATGAAGTGGGTGAATGGCTATCCTGAAGAAAGAGTGTTTATGGCAACGAGTATCTGATGTTCTGTTCTCATGAGACTTTCCCCAACCCCAGTTGCGTGTCTTGATAGGTCATCACATAGAATTTGGACAAGCTCTGAACTTTTTACATGTTTATCCAGACCTCTGAACTAGTAGATCTTCCCTCATTGCATAAAAAAAGAAATACATGATTATATAAGAAAGGTATTTGAACTTAAAAAATAAGTTTGAATTAGGTGGCTGTGACCTTCCTGAGCTCTTCCTTCTATTCTTAAACAACTGTCTTTGCTTAAATAACAAGGAACTGTGCCTAGATTTAACCTCTTTGCCTCTTTCCCCAGCCTTCCTCTGGTCACATGGGCTTAGTCACAACCCAGGGTCAGAGCTTGAAGGCCCAAAGACGAGCGGACCTCCAGTGCCTCCCCTTGCAGTGTGTGAGGCTGTGGTGACAGCCCTTCACGCGCAGGACATGCACAGGGAGTTTTCGGAGACTGTGAAGACAATGCCTTAAATCCTGAGTTTACAACTAGGGCTTCCTTCCATCTCAGCTTTTAAAGGTGCAAAGAGTTCTGGGGGTTCCCTGGACACATCTGTGTCCAGTAGCGGGGGCAGCCACAAAGCTGAGCTCCCGGCGAGGCCCCCACCAGCAGGCTGAGAGCTGAGGGTCAACTGTGGAGCCCGAAGACACTCGCTCTCCTGCACAGTCATAGACGGGGACAGCGTTCACAGCAGCAGTTAACAGTTTGCCATGAGCAAAGCCAGGGATTTTGTCTGTTTGTTTGCATCTGTTTGTTTTCTGAGAGTGGTGCTAGGGATGAGTTGGTTTGGAAGGCAGGCGCTGTAGAGGGCAATAGCGGGTTGGAAAACCCAAGCAGACTTTACATCTAGGTCTTGGGGAATTTTTAATTTTCTCAACATGTAAATAGCACACAGAAAGCTCATTTCACCATGATTTCTCATTTGTTGTTGTTTGTTTGCTTTTTGCCTTAACTCTCTGGAGGCTCTTTAGTAGACCAGGAACTGATTCCCAAACCTCATATACAAGGAGGAAAATAGCCACTGCAGCACCCCTCGGTGTCTGCATAGCTCCTTATGAATAAGTCTCAATTAACCATCTTCCCTGCAACCTAAAGGAAGACCCTACTGGTCCCGGCTCTGTTAATAAAACGTGTGCCTGTGCTGGAAGTAATTAAATGGGCCGAGCACAGTTGTCAGAGCTCCAAGGGCCAAAGTACTATCATTTGCCTGGACAAGAATAATCACAGAGCTCTTTTGTTGGGAACATAATTAAAGAGACAGGCGGGAAGAAAACCCATTGTCAGCAATGCAGATAACTTTGGTGTACCTTGGATTTGTTATGAATGTATTTTGATGGCTTATGATGTTGGAAAGAATATTTTCTTATCTTTAGGACTATTCAGCAGAACAGAGGAAATAATCCCAGTGTGATGTTTATTTAGCTAGATGTGGGTCCCTAAGAGTGATGATGGGGGTTTCCATGTAGACCAGGGTGTTGAATTTACACAGTATTCTTTATTCATCTTCTGGTCTTGCTTGAACAGCCCATGTAGGTGGATCGATGGGCTGGCCACCACTGGATGTCTTGCAGAGAGGTAGACCTGAGAACAATCATAAAAGACTAATCATTTTCAAGACTGGGGCTTTTAAAATGGCATTTCACTCCATATAAAAGGGATTTTTCCTTTCCACTGGAGATGCAGTGGCAGATAATGGGGGTGTAATTCTTATAATCAACACAGTCCAGGAAACCCTGGGTTTCACAAAGCAGAGAATTCTTCCTTACTCTAGGCCAGCTCAGAGCCTGCGATATGCTGGTGTGTGCTGTAACTCTGCAAGGGGGTTGCAGTGTGCCTTAGAGAGGCTTTCCCAAAATGACTCAACTATAGGCTCATTTTAAGAGGAAGCTGCTTGCAGGACTAGTGTTCCATGGTATATACTTTGAGAAGTGTTTTCATTGCAATCCTTTTTTCCCCGTGGGTCTTCACATCTTCTTTCCTTGGCCACTTTTCTTGAAAAATACATTTTAGAACTATTCAGACATGGCCAGATTGGTTACATTCCCAAGTCTCCAAAAGATCATATCCTGACTGCTGACTAAAAATCAAGGACTGGATCATGTCAATCCCTGGTCTTGTCTTGCTTTTCTGCCCACCCACCTGGGCTGTCAGATGACGGACTCGGCTTCTCCCAGGGCAAGTCATCGTAGCTGGGCGCTGGGCTTGTGACTGTGGCATTGGCACTCTCAGAGTGTGGGGGCCGCTCTTCATCAGGCTGCCGTGGTTTGGGTAAGGAAGAAGGAGACTGTCAGAAAACTGTCTCCTGGTCCCATTCTCTTCGTTCTTTTCCAATTTCTCCTTTTAAATGTTTTTCCTTATCTCCTTACATCAAGACAAATGTCCTACTTAATACACAAAACTGTTGTCTACATTCAAATTACTGCAACTCTAGAAAAAAACTGGTGGAGTAGGGGTGTCCTCCTGGCTCTCTGCTCCCAGAGTGGAAAGTGAAGAAAGCGGACAACCACATGTGAGCGAACTGCACGTCCACAGGACCAGCTTCGCAAGCCTGCAGACATTCACCGGAAAACGGAGGGATAAGAAAGTCTACAGCTGAAATCAAAGGTGAATTGGATATTCTTCTGTAAAACCTGGGGAATCGGAAATATACAACAGGGAGGGAGCGAGGTGCGGTTTGAGCGGCTGCTGGCCGGCGGGGGCACCAGCCCTACCTGGAGCTGGGGGACACCCCCCCTCCACCGAGCTCCACACCCACGCAGGCCTGGAAGTGCCCGAAGTTGGTGGGAAGTGGTAGCATGGGCAAAGCTGTGTGGAGAGGAGACTGGAGCAGGGAACATTTTGAACTCTCCTGAGCGCCCAGCTGAGGTAGTTTCAGTCAGGGGAGCCAGCGATCGCTCCCCCACTCGGCAGAAACGAGAGCCCATTCCAGCATTACGATGCAGGTCACTTCCAGGTCCAGGGTGAGGGGAGTATACACGAAAGGAGGCTTTGACCTTGGATATAGTTGAGGTTTTGGCTGGTGCTGAGTGGACAGAGAGCGCAAAGCTAGGTTCCTTGATCCGCCGGGACTCCGGGAGTTGGGGGAAGTCCCTCTGTGCCTCCAACACCACCCCTGTCTCCCTATTCCTGCAGGTTGACTTGGACTCTATGTTCGGGGGGGGTGGGGAGGGAGTGGCGGTTCGCGCAGCTGCTCCGACAGTATGATCTTGGGCGGTCTCTCGCTACACAAGCTGCATGTGCTCTGTGTCCAGAGAGCAGAGCCTGCCTGGGCAAGGTGGAGCTGCGAAGGAGGCTGCTATTCTAGATATAACCTGGAGAGTCATTATCATCCACACCCTCCTACAACTTGGGTCCGGGCGCTTCGCGCCAAAGGTTCTGACTCTGCCTTGGGGCAGAGCTGAGAAAGAGACTATTCCCATTCCTGCCACTTGTCTCAAATTCTGCGTTTAAAGGGGCAGAAGGCGGAGAGTGGTGGTTCGCCCAGCTGCGTTGCCAGATTGATCTTGGACGGTCTCTCGCTGCACAAGCCGCCTGCGCTCTGTTTTCAGAGAACAAAGCCGGTCTTGGCAAGGTGGAGTTGCAAAGGAGGCTACTTTTCCAGATATAACCCGAGGCGACACCAACACCCACACCCTCTTACGACTTGGGTCCAGCTGCTTTGTGCTAAAGGGTCTGACTCCGCCTCTGGACAGTGTTGAGAAAAAGGCTGTTCAACACAAAACCTGGGTTACAAGACTGTCATATCTGCTTTGGTTCCAACTCCCTGCTGGCACTGGCTACGGAAAGGCAGCTTTAACAGCCTATCAAGACAGCTTATCAAACTGTCTTTACTGTCGCCTGTTAGCCGGTGCCTCCAGCCAAAGGGGAAGCTCCATTCCTGGGAAATACAAAGGGGTGAGGGAACCTGTTGTCTGGGCTGAGATTTGATGGGGCTGAAAAATACCCTTAGCAGCAACCAACCCACTGGGATTTCATGTGGAAGGGACTGACCACATCCTGGGAGGGATTGAGCGATGTGGAAGGTCTGGTTTGGGACTCTCAGAGGCCTCAGGAAACAAAAGACAGAGTAATCTCAGAACCTATCATAGTGCCTCCCACTTCAACCTAGGGGATGAGAGTGAACTTGCACTCACAACCCCTGAATCTCTAAGCAAGGGGCCTAAACCTATTAATCTCTATAGACATAAGGTGAAGACATTAGACCAAAGATTACCCAATAGACTAAAACTCCTCTAAGATGTTACAGGACCACACCATATATTCCCAGCTCTGCCATTGATCAATCCATAGGAATCCCAGAATTTAGCTAATAACCCAGTCCCAACACCTCCGGTCCTCTACAAAACACCCAGATGAGAAAGAACCAGTGAAAGATCACAGGAAACATGAAGGAGCAGAGAGAAAAGTTACCTCCAAAAGATAATACTCGACCTCCATCAACTGACACCAACTTACATGATATGATTAAACTGACGGAGGAAGAATTTTGAATATGGATAATTAGAAAACTCAATGAAATTTAAGAGAAAATAGAATCCCAACATAGAGAAAACACAAGAACAATCCAGGAAATGAATGAAAAATTCTCCAAAGAAATTGAAATTATACAGAAAAACCAATCAGAAATTTTGTCAATGAAGAAAACAATCAAAGATCTCCATAATACAGTGGAAAGCATCAAGAACAAGATGGACCATGCAGAGGAAAGAATCTCAGAGCTCGAAGAGTATGCCTATGTGCCAAACAAATCAGAGGAAGAAAGGGAACACAGAAACAAGAGACAAGACCAAAGCTTACAAGAAGTGCGGAATTATGTAAAAAAGCCAAATCTCAGAGTGATGGGGATTCCGGAAGGGGAAGAGGAACATTCATAAGGGCTAGAAAACTTATTTCACGGAATACTGGAGGAAAATATGCCGGGCCTGACTAGAAATCTTGATATCCAAATACAAGAAGCACACAGAACTCCTGGGAGACTCAACATGAAAAGGCAATCACCTTGTTACATGGTCATTAGGCTGACCAAAGTAAACGTGAAAGAAGCAATCCTCCATGCAGCGAGGTGAAAACAACAATTAACCTATAAAGGAAAACCTTTCAGAATAACAGCAGACTTCTCATCTGAAACCTTACAAGCCAGGAGGGATTGGGTGCCTATCCTTAATCTTCTAAACAGAACAAAGCCCAAACTAGAATTCTTTATCAGGCAAAATTAATTTTCATCTATGAGGGAGAAATAAAGTCCTTCTCAGACAAGCAATCACTTAAGTAACTTTCAATGTCCAGACCAGCCCTACAGGAAGTTCTCAGACCTGCATTTCTAACTGAACGGAGCAATAGACACTCCTCAAAGTAAAATCTTCAAAGAATTAAAGTTTAGATCTCAAACTACATGATGGTTCAAGGAGTAAGACAAAGCAACAAGTCTTTACCCAACAATATGAATGGAAATCTTCCTCCAATTTCAAACCTCTCAATAAATGTAAATGGCTTAAACTGTCCTCTGAAGAGACATAGACTGGCAGAGTGGATAAAAATCCACAAGCCTAGTATCTGCTGTCTACAGGAAACACATCTAACCCACAAAGATGCCTTCTGGCTGATTGTCAAGGAATGGAAAACTGTCATCCAGTCAAATGGAAGTCAAAACAAAGCTGGGGTACCTATACTATTTGCACATAACATAAGCTTTAAAATAGCAAAAGTAAAAAAGGATAAAGATGGCCATTTTATACTGATGAAAGGGAAGATACAACAAGAAGATTTAACATTTATTAATATTTATGCACCCAATACAGGAGCAGCCAATTACATAAAGCAAACCTTGTCTAATCTAAACACCATGTTACACAACATTGCCATAAGCAGGGGCCTTCAACACTCCACTGAATGATCTGGCTAGATCCTCCAAACAGAAAAATAATCAAAGAAATAATGCACCTGAACAGAGCCCTTGATCAAAAAGTTCTGATGGATCTATACAGAACAATCCATCCAAATAAAGTTGAATTTACATTCTTCTCAGCAGCCCATGGATCCTTCTCCAAAACTGATCACATCCTAGGCCACAAATCAGGTCTCAAAAAATTCAAGAAAATAGAAATTAAACCTTATATCTTTTCTGACCATAATAGTATAAAATTACAGTTCAACTCCTATAGAAATACTCAACACCTCACAAAATCATGGAAAGTAAACAATCTATTATTGAAAAATTATTAGGTCAAGGAAGAAATTCAGAGGGAAATCAAGAGTTTCTTCAAACAAAATTATAACAGTGATACTTGTTCCCCAAACCTGTGGGATACAGCAAAAGCTTACGTGAGAGGAAAACTAATAGCAATTAACACTCACATCCGAAAAACAGAAAGGTTTGATACTGACAACCTAAAGAATAGGCTCAAGGAATTGGAAAAAGAAGAGCAAACAACTTCCAATCCTAGTAGAAGAAAAGAAATAACGAAGATCAAAGCAGACTTAATGATATTGAGAACAAGAGAACTATACTAAAGATCAACAAAACCAGAAGCTGGTTTTTCAAGTAGATAAACAAAACTGATGGCTCTCTTACTAGATTGACAAGGACTCAAAGGGAAAGGACTCTAATAAACTCAATAAGAAATGAACAAGGAGAGATCATAACAGACACCACAGAAATACAAAATATTATATTTGACTACTATAAAAAATATATGCCCAAAAACTACAGAATGAACAGGAAATGGACAAATTCCTGGATTCCTACAACCTCCCTAAGTTCACCCAAGAGGTAGCAGAATTCCTGAATAGACCAATCTCAAGCTCAGATTTGGAGCAGTAATTAAAAACCTCCCCAAATGGAAAAGATCCAGGCCAGATGGCTACACTTCAGAGTTCTACCAAACATACAAAGATGAACTCATACCTATACTACACAAACTATACCACACCACTGAGAAGGATGCTATCCTTCCTAACTCATTCTATGAAGCCAATATCACCTTGATACCAAAACCAGGAAAGAATGCAACAAAAAATGAAAATTACAGACCAATATCCCTCATAAATATAGATGCAAAAATCCTAAATAAAGTTTTAGCAAATAGAATTCAGCAGCACATCAAAAAAATAATTCACCATGACCAGGTGGGCTTTATTCTAGGGATGCAAGGCTGGTTCGACATACATAAGTCTATAAATGCAATTCACCTCATAAATAAAAACAAGAACAAAGACCATATGATTCTGTCAATAATTTCAGAAAAAGCATTTGACAAAGTCCAACACACCTTTATGATAAAAACTCTTAACAAAATAGGCATAGGCGGCTCATGCCTTAAATTTATCAAATCCATTTATGACAAACCCACTGCCAATATCATTCTGAATGGGGAAAAATTGAAATCATTCCCTCTTTGAACCGGAACTAGACAAGGATGCCCAGTATCTCCTCTTCTATTCAACATAGTGCTCGAAGTCCTAGCTATAGCAATCAGGCAGGAGAGGGGTATTAAGGGCATCCAAGTGTGGGCAGATGAGATCAAACTCTCGCTTTTTGTGGATGATATGATATACCTAGGAAACCCCCTGGATTCATCCAAGAGACTCCTACATTTGATACATGAATTTGGTAAAGTTTCAGGTTACAAAATCAATATACACAAATTAGAAGCATTCATATTTGCCAAGAACCATCAAACAGAAACTCAAATAAAAAACGCAATATCCTTTACTATAGCCTCAAAGAAAATTAAATATCTAGGAGTATACTTAATGAAAGATACGAAAGATTTATACAAGAAGAACTATGAAATGCTAAAAGAAGAAATTGCAGATGATGTAAAGAGATGGAAAAATCTACCTTTTTCATGGATTGGTAGAATCAATATCATTAAAATATCAATATTACCTAAAGTGATCTACAGAATGAATGCAATCCCCATCAAAATACCAGGAGCATTCTTTACAGAGCTAGAAAAAATAATTCTGCACTTTGTATGGAACCAGTAAAAACCTTGTATAGTCAAAGCAATATTAAGTAAAAAGAATAAACTGGGAGGCATCAGTCTTCCTGACTTCAAGCTGTACTATAAAGCAATAATATTTAAATCAGCCTGGTCCTGCACAAGAACAGAAGAATTGATATCTGGAATAGATCTGATATACCAGAGATGAAACCATCAGTATATGGTAACCTAATATTTGATAAAGCAGACAAAAATAAAGAATGGGGAAAAGAATCTCTCTTCAATAAATGGTGCTGGTAAAACTGGTTAGCTACATGCAGAAG
>VBSM01002153.1:51978109-51993673 GCA_008086735.1 Cheirogaleus medius
ACTTAAACCTAAGGCATGAAACCTTAAGAATCCTAGAAGAAGATGTTGGAAAACTGTATCAGACATTGGTCTAGGCAAAGAATTTTTGAGGAAGACCCCCAAAGCAATCACCGCAGCATCAAAAAATAAGCAAATGAGATCTGATCAAATGAAAAAGTTTCCGTACAGCCAAGGAAACTATCATTAGAGCATATAGACAAGCCACAGAATGGGAGAAAATATTTGCTCTCTACACTTCTGATAATGGTCTAATAACAAGAATCTATCTAGAACTTAAAAGAATTAACAAGAAAATATCAAACAACCCCATTAAGAAATGGGCAATGGAAATGAACAGAAACTTCTCCAAAAAGACAGAATAAGGGCCTGCAAACATATAAAAAATGCTCAACATCTCTAATCATCAGAGAAGTGCAAATCAAAACCACAATGAGATACCATCTAACCCCAGTGAGAATGGCCTGTATCAAGAAATCCCAAAACAACAAATGCTGGCGAGGATGTGGAGAGACAGAAACACTCTTACATTGCTGGTGGGACTGCAAATTAGTGCAACCTTTGTGGAAAAAAATTTGGAGATACCTCAAGCAGCTAGAAATAGAAATACCATTCGACCCAGCAATAGCATTGTTGGGCATCTACCCAAAAGAGCATAAGTCATTCTATTATAAAGACATCTGCACTCGAATGTTTATGGCAGCACAATTCAGTATTGCATGGTCATGGAAACAACCCAAGTGCCTGTCAATTCATGAATGGATAATCAAAATTTGGTATATGCTCACAATGGAATATTACTCAATTCTAAGAAATGACAGTGAGCTAGCACCGTTTATGCTATCCTGGATTAAGCTTAAGCCTATTATCCAAAGTGAGGTGACACAAAATCAGGAAAATGGGCTCCACATCTACTCGCCATCAAATTGGTACTGACTGATTAAAACTATGGTGCTCGAATGGTGGTAGTGCTCACCAGGGATTCGGGGGTGGGGGAGACCCACATCTTAGGGATGTGGAAAGCATTGTTGGGGGGAGGGGAATACTTCTAACCCTTCTTAGGTAGAGGCAAAGATATAAAATATAATCAAAATGTGAAAAAATCTTTTATCGGGTGGTGGGCAGGTGGTAGGAGGAGGAGGGAAAGGCTGTATACTTACATAATGGGTGCGGTGCACACCATCCGGGGGTTGGACATGCTTGAAGCTCTGGTGGAGGGATGGCAGGGACAGTATATGTAACTCCAATAATATTTGTACCCCCATAATATGATGAAATAAAAGGGAAAAAACCACAAATTACTGCAACTCTAGAAGAAATGTTCTCTTTAGTTATTTTTTATTTCAGCATATTATAGTGGTACAAATGTTTAGGTTACATATGTTGCCTTTGCCCTGTCTGAATGAGAGCTTCAAGCGTGTCCACCCTCCAGACAGTGTGCACCACACCCATTAGGTGTGTTTTTTTCTGCTTACTAAGCTCCTGTGTTTTAAATTTGCACTTTAAAAGAAGACAAATGGGAAAAGATCATGGTTTGCCCAATGGAATGAGTTCCTGATGATGCTATATTGTGCACAGTGAAACCTGGTTTAGAGTCTTTGAGAAAATTCCTGTCTTCTGATCATTCCTCAATTCAGGTGGTGTGGACTCTTCTGTCTTCACCTTTGCTTAATCCTATATGTGAAACAGTCCTGAGCATCTGAACTACTTGACTATTTATGGCTGCATTCCCCACCACCACAAAACTTAGTAACCTCAAAAGATAATAATTTATTATTTTCTCATGATTCAGTGGTTATACTGGACTCATCTGGGCAGTTCTGTTCTCCACGGTGCTAGCTGGGGAAGAACATCCAAAATGGCCTCACTCACATGTCTACAATTGATGCTAGCCATGAACTGAGATGTTGCAATCACCCTCACACAGCCCGTAGTCTAGACTGACTTCCTAAGAGCATGGAGGATGGGTTCCAAGAGAACAAAAGTTGAATTGCTTCCACCACATTTTATCAGTCAAACAAGTTACAAGGCCAGCTCAGATTAAAAGGGAGGGGAAATATATTCCACCTCTTGATGAGAGGAACGACATGGCCAAAGATGAGATGTGGGTCTTTAAGACTCCTACCGCAGTGGCTGTCCATGAACACTGGAGAGAGCCCAGGCCCAGAAGAACAGGTCACATCCACCTTTTGCTCCAAATTTGCCAAACTCCAGAGAAAAGACTCCAGAGCTCAGACTCACAATTTTATTCTTTTATGAGAGTACTGTCCTATGGATGTCTCTGAATGGGATTGAGATTGCTATTTTTTTCATGTCTCCAAGGATGGAAAGGAAGCTCTTCGATATCAGGGCTAAGTACACGGAATACCATCCCAAAGCTGTCAAAGGAAAATGTGATGATAAGGCTTGGTGCCCAATATCAGAATGCTCTGGAATATCAACGTTTGACAGATTTCTTCAATTACTCTCCAGATATTTGGAGTACAGGAAGCCCCAGGCTCTCGCTCACTTTTGGCTCCTGTGGGCAAACTCTGGAAGCTCCATAGCATTTCCCTATAGCCTGAGAGTGAGTCAAAGATTGGCGATCTTGTCTAAAGATGTTGAGAACAGGCTTCCATCTGCAAGAGCCTCACTAGCTCAGGTGCTACTCATTTACTTATTTACTCATTGTAGGTTTAACCACTTCGGTACGAGCGTCAACTATAGTCGACAGCCACAGATGAACGCGCACAGCCCAGCGTCGACTTTAGCAGACAGCCCTGATATGGAGGTGCACAGCCGAGCGTCGACTTTAGTCGACAGCCAAAAGCTTTTACTTTTACAGCTCTTATCTCTGCAGCTGCAGTGTGTACGTTCAGCTAATAAGTTACTACGAATCTGTGACCTTTTAACAAGTCCTTAGTAAGAGTTATTCTAGTTATTTTCCTAAAGCTGCCTGTAAAGTAAAACAAGCTTTCAGTGCTTTAAAGCTTTCCTCATCACACAAGAGCAAAACGGATGCGTCGTGAATGCACAGCACACACTACCGTGTGGACTGTGAGTGCGGCTGCGGGCGAGGCTTCGCGGCCGGTGAGCGTGGTACTGAAGTTTAAAGGTGCCAATCTGAGTAAAAGAATATATTCTAATACTAGCATGCCCCCTTCCCTTTTATATATCAGGTCATTAACCATCACAAAAAAGCAGATGTGTGGCTAAGCGTTCAGAAATGAAGAATAGCCATGATCCACCATGCTGTCACGTTGACAGGGAAAACTGTCAGGCACTGTGACGTGGCTGATCGCCGCCTCCCCGCCGCTCCGCATCATCGCGGGCCAGTGCTACGGGTCTGGGCCCGCGCTCGATGCTCAGCCGCCTGCTCCCGTCCTCCGGTCGTGCTGCTTGCATGATCCTGATTGGGTACTTTTTGAATCCCACTGTTCCTGATTGGATGTTATAGCTTGTTCCTGATTGGATGTTATAGCTTGTTGCTGATTGGCTGTTAATGCTTGTTGCTGATTGGACGCTTTTTGAGTCCTACCAAAGGTATAAAAGCAGGAGGAGACCGGGGAAGGGGTGGTCAGAAGATCAGAAGTCAGCGGAGCATGCTGACAGAATAAAGGCTGTTCTCCATTCTCCACTGCTGCCCAGTTATTTCTCTGGTCAAGAGCTGTTGTGAGAGCTGTTAACACTTTATGACGTAGAGCTGGCCAAGAGCTGTTAACACTTGCCGGAACAACGTGTATCATATATAGAACACGAAGCAAGAAAATATGTCCCAATTATCATAAAGGAGATGCTAGGAAGATACTAGGAAGAGCATTCTAGCTGTTAAATGTTGGCACAAATAACCAAGAGCTATTTGACTCATTCAGCAGAGTTTTAAGACTAAATTAAGTAATAGCTACTCAAGCTGTCTTGGTTGATGGCCTGGCAGACGTGAGGGGGAAGCATTTTATGACTTTCTCAAATCACTTTATGCTCTCTGGGACTGTTTCTGCTTATAGTTATCATATGTTTTCTTCTCACAACATTCATTAATCTGTGAGATAAAAATATATTCATGTTTATTTGCATTTGAATTTCTTTCCTTTTTGAATCTAGATAACACCTGCAGCTTTATTAGCGAGCTCATTAGGAGTGGCCACCCTGTGGCGGTGAGGCTGGAATGAGAGGCAGGTCACTCAGTGCACACTCGGAGCCTGCTCAGGCTGGCGCCTGGACTACAAGACAGGCTGGTAGTCCAGGTGGCTTTCTTCCCTGGAGTTCTTTCTCAGACAAGCCTGCATATCCAGCAGTACTTCTGTGCACAACCATAAAGGCAGGCCTGATGTTGAACGAGAATACTCAAAACAGCAGAACATTCTGAATACTCAGTTCCCTGGATTATCAAAGCTTCCTTGCAATTGAGAGCTTGGCTTCCACTTCCTCTGGCCAATTTAATCAAAATAGTTCCACTCATTTCTGCTGAATGATTTGGCTTGCAGGATGCCACTTGTGAAGTCTGAATGGATTTTTCAGATCATCCCTTTTTGTCATGGCTGAGGGCTAGCAAAGCCTGCAAGTGGGTTGATTTGGGGGATCCGTGCATGTCAGGCTATTAGAAGGCCTAGTCATTACTGCGGCTGGGGGCTCAGGACTTGTTAGAGGGCTAGGGTTCAGTTCCAGGTCTGGGCTCCTGCACAGTGGCTGATGCTGCTGCATCCCTGAACCCCGCTTGTCATCACTGCAACCCCACCATATCCACAGGGAAGCTTCTATTTGGCTCAGGTCATCCGCAGCCCAAGGGAAAGCCAGCCTGGCTCTGCCGTAGCTGCTCAGCATGGTGAAGCGTGAGCCCCTCACTCTCCAGGCCTTTCTACCACGCCCAGGTGGGACCACACAGGTAGTTCTGAGTTTTCGATGCTGAATAAAACCACTTCCCTCTCAGACTCCTCCCTCTGCCTTTCCCCCTTCAAACTTATGTGACCAAATTCTCGAATTAAATTCCTTCTGTTTTGAATATTTAGAGTGGGCTCTGTTTTCCTAGTGGACCCTGGCTCTCACAGGTGCCCTGGAAAGCTAACCACCGAGGACTCAGCCCCTTCCCTGGGCTGTTCGCTGTTCTCCCTAATGAATAGCTTTGGGCAGAATGTTTCCACGAAAGTGGGGGATGGCTCCAATCCAGTCCAGGGACCACATGGCCAGCCCAGCTCTGTGGAACTCAGACTGGCCTCACCTCTATCTATCCTGACTCCATGTTTCATCTCAGATAGGACAATTCATTCATTATTCAATCATTCATTCAGCACATCTCAGAGAATCCTGTCTGCAGAAAACATTTCTAGAGACCCAATTAGAAAGAAGCAGGACGTGAGCTATGAAAAGCACAGGAGCCTCCTTAGAGTGTAATGTCAAATTTCCCGGCCAAGCTGTGTGGAGAGATGCGAGGTCTGTGGGAACGGGGTGGGAGGTCACACTCCTCAGAGCTCCCAGGCAATTGGCCACAGGGTCCATTGCTCTGCTCAGGGGCCTGGTGGATTGTTAAAAACTGCACTCTAGCACAAGGTTGGGGAAAAAAGTAGCATTTCACATTCTGTCTGCTGCAAAATGATTCCATTTTGTTATTGACGCAGACAGAGACCTTTCAAGCCATGCCGGGCCTCCCCAGGCCCCAGCACGGAACCCGCGGGTGGCAAGCAAGCTGCGCGCACAACCAGACGGTTTCAGAGATCGCTGTTTCTGAGAGTGAAGTGGACAGGAAGAAATGGACACTTCCCCACAGAAGTAGAATCCTCTTCATTTCAGGCCTAATGGTTGCTATTGTTTATCAAGTGCCCATCATAAAGCCAGAGCGACCCAGGAGCTGCACACACGTGGTCTCGCTGTGTCCCCAAGAGCGGGAAACCTTACAAGCTAGGCTTCATTAATCTCCGTGTCACAGGTGAGGAGTCTAAACCAAGGTATGTTTCTGTAACTTGACCAAGAACATGCAGCTGCTATGTGGCAGAGCTGGGAGTCACGCCCAAGCCCACCGATGTCCCAAGCATGGGGTCTCCCCTAGCTCCTGACTGGGCTGCTGCTTTTCACTAAAGTTTGAATTTTCGTGTTAGCACCTGAGATTCTGGGTCACTTACCACATCACATCTAGACAGCACGCTAGTTCACTACCACCGGGCCAGAGCCAGAAAGAGTAAGGAAAGGGAAAATCAGTGCCGAAAAGGCAAACAAAATAAGCCGCTCACAGCAGGACAATGGCTTTGGCTCTTTGGGGCCACCTAACTCTGCTCCTTTCTTTCTGCAGGGACAGTTGTTCACGCTGGCCCTGCGGGAGCGGCAGGAGGCAGAAGTGGCCTGCGTGGCGTGTGAGGCCCCCATTTCTGGTGAGCCGGTGCTGCTGGGCTGAACACCAACCCCGCCACTCACCAGCGGGTGAATCTAGGTCAGTTACGGAAACTCTTGGAGCCTCAGTTTCCTTGGTTGTAAATCAGTCATTTTTCTGTCATCAATTTGTTGTGAGGATTAAATAAGATATTTGTAAACCACTTAGAACATTGCCTGCACCGTTGGTGCTGTTTAAATGTGTGCAGCGCCTCTGACCATTTTTCGTTATGTTCTCAGATGGCCGGAGAGCTCACAGGCCCTCTCTTGTAGACCAGGTATAGGCCTTTCAAAGGTGCAGATGAGTCAACAGCGACCAGTGTGGCCAAGGAATGTTTGACCCCTGGGCAACGCTCCAGGTCCTCAACAAACTCAGTCCCCCCAGAGAGGTGTCCCCAAACCTATTTTCCCTCAGAGTGGCATGGTCTTCTGGCCCAGCACTATACTGGGGACTTTGTTGTACCCAGAGCAGCTTCCCCTTTGAACTCAAACATGATGCTCCATATTTTCTTCTTGACGTTTCATGGGTGCACTTGACACCCCAAGTTTCTCATTCAGCACCAGGGGAGAGAGGAAAACTTGTTCTGGAAGAAGGACTGGTGGCAGCGGTGGGGCAGTGGGTGAGCACCCACTGTGCTCCCCGGCACCCCCGCCCCGGGACAGCCCCTGTCACACACGTGTCCACCTTGTGTCCATCACGAACCGTCACCTACCTTCCTCTCTATGACTTGCGTCTTTCTGCTTCAGTTTACGTCTTGCCTTGCTGTTATTTAACTACAGATCTGAGTTAGCTCAAGAGAGCGTTTGGCAGGGGGAGAGAGAAGGAGCCCGTGTGAAAAAACGTCTTGATACAAAATCCATTTTTCTGCAATGTTTGGGGCTTTGGAGCTTCCATTTCAGGTTGACATTTGAAGATGCATCTGTTAAAACACCAGTAAGGAGTTGATGATGATACTGCATTTCTGGTGCCCTTTCACAAGATGGCCAGGGAGATGATTTATCACATTTGTGTATTCCAATTTGGCAGTGAATGCCGGGCCTGTGTCACGGCTGCACACTCCGGTGCTCGGCTCTGGTCCCGACGCCTCTCTGTGCTTGCCCGGATGCCTGGCTCCTTCTCCTGTCCTGGGGACCCCAGCGCGTCTCGGGTGATGGCCCCTCTGCGACAGTGAAGCCCTGATGGACAGGACACTTGCAGCCGGGCTGTGCCTGATGACGTCGTGCAGTTGCATGTCACTGTGCCCCCAAAGTGAATCGGGTCAAGGGCATTGAAGCAAAAAGGCCACGTGTGGCTCAACGCCAGGCTGCAGCCCTGAGAGCAGAAAGTATGACCCACGGGCAGGACGGAGGCCCTGGAGCAGGCCGGTCAGCCGAGGGGCTCACACAAACCAAGCCCAGCAAGGCTCCCGCACCAACATCAGTTTCTTCATCTGTAAAATGGATACAGGCACTTTTGGAAAAGGCATTTATTTATCTTTCTTCCCACAAGAGTGTATCTGCAAAAGGATTAAAAGTTAGCACAAGCCCAGTCCACAGGGTTGTTTGGGTCCTGGGAACTGCACTCTCATGAGTATCCTCTTAGTGCCGGTTTGGATTTGGCAGTGGGCATCCTGCCTGGTTACGGCCTTACTTCAGCGCTCATACAAAAGGCCAGCTTTCGTGCACACAGCAACACAGAGTAATAGGCATGGGATGGGACTAGCCGTCACCAACGCAGCCATCACTGGCACATGGCCATGATGGGGGTGAGAGGGTTTGGGGTCTGGCTTCCCTGGGTGTAACGAGATGCTCAATGGGTAGGTGCCAGGTTGTGACCCCAGCCATGCACTCTGGTTAGAGTTCAGTGTAGACAGATGTGCGTCTTCTGCTGGGCAAACAAGTTTTGGGAGTACACAGAGGAAGCGAGTCCTGGCAAGTGGGAGCGGCTGCTCCACTGAGCCATGAGGGCTGGAGGATGAGACCTCTCTGTGCCTCCTCTCTGTGCAAGGACTACGAGCTTCATGGCTTCCTTCCAGCTCAATTTTAAGAGAAAATCATCCCATGGCAGGATAGGAAAGAGTGAGCCTTCTTGGAACGTCTGCTACTTGCCAGACACGAAAGCAGATGCTCTTTTCCAGTCACTTGTGTGGGACAGCCTCTCTTATCTCCGTGGGACAGATGAGGACACAAAGCCTCCAGAGACAGAGTCATTTGCCTGGGTCCCCGTGGCTCCCAGCTGCTGGAATTGGGGTTTGAACTCGAGCTCCTCAGTCTGCACTTCCTCCTCACCATGGTACCCTCTGGGAAGGAGATCTGAGTCTTCAAATGAAAGGAGATTTTCCTCTCATGTCAGTGGAGCAACCGAACGCTCTGGAAAGACAACTGTGTCCAGCCACGTTGCCCCAGATGTCCAGGGCAGGAGGAAGGCGGGTCTCCTTGTAGTGGCGACCACATAGCAAGAAGGGACAGTTTGCTGAGGGTGCTGGCACCTCAGGGTGGTCTGGTATTGCCCAGAAAGTGGTCTCACAATCGGCCTCTTGTGGAGTAAGTGAATTTTTTAGACATTTATGAAAATATTTGTATGTCTAGTTTCAACATAACTTAGTAATTTGCTTACATAACCTCTGTGCCTCCTCCTGGGTGCCCATAGGGCCCAGGTTAAGAATTTTATGAACATCCTACTGCGTTTAGTCTGTTCTACCCGGGAGTATCCATTTCCCTGACCGGGTGGTGCCCTCACCACACACATCCTGCGAGGGCAGGGCATTGTGTTGACAAGCGCAGCCAGTAAAACCACAGCGCTTCACTTTAGCAAGAGGGGCTGAGACACGAAACAGGTGAACTCCCTTCTGCCTACACCCACGTCTCTCCTTCTCCTGTGAAGTCAGAGCTTCTGGCTTTGGGGGCCGCACTCCCCTCTGCCCCCTGGGGACCAGACTGGGCGCCAGGGGAGTCCGCAGTCTCCCTATTTAGCTCAGAACAACCCCAGACTATATGTGGGCACCACCACTTCCTCAAAGGTGGAAGCAGCAGTGCTTTCTCACTTTCTGTCCTCTCTCTGCCCATCTTTTCTCTCTCTTTCTCTGTTCTTTCCCCGTCTTCTTCAAAGAGAACATCTTCCCTGGACTGCGCTTTCTGAATGGGCTTCCACTGGACTATTCCAGGGTGCATTCCTTATGAGAACGGCTTAAGTTTCCAACAGTCAATAAGAAAACAGAAGTGGCCACACTGGTTTCCCCTGAAAGCAGCCTCAAATTTCAAGCCCTTCTCTTACAGTCCTGCCCCCCACACCATGCCACCACCCTTGACAAGCCCACAGCTCATGGCTGAGCACATCATAAATGCTAAAAAATAGTGAATGGATCCACGAATTAAATAGTTCTTTTTATTCTCATTTTTATTCTTTTTCTATAACTAGCCATTGTGAACAGAATGGTTCTTTTCCCCCCAAAGAAGTTGTTTACTGACCGAGAAACTTTGAACAAGCTCAGCTTCGGAGTCCCAGGGTGCTCATGTCTCTGCTGCACTGGGAATCTTTTCAGGCACCAGAGAGAAAGGCCTGAGTGTGATTCTCCTCCCTAGGCCTTGAGTGAAAAGGTCGTTAGCTCACTAGCTACTGTCAGTTTCAGAGACTGCCGCAGTAACAGTGCTATATAGAACAAGAACAATCCTCCCGTTGAGACTTTGGGTAGCATCTTGCCTCTCAATATAGTTTCTTGTTCATTACCCCATTTGACGCTCACAAGAAAAACCATGAGGCCTACGTGGCTGATATTTGCGCCCATTTTGCAGATGTGGTTCTGAGACAGTTAGTGATGTGCCAGTGGTCGCACAGGGAGCAGCTGGGAGAGCTGGGCCACCAGAGTTTCTTCCTCAGTAGGCTGTCCTTCTTCCCAGGGGTCCTCCCTACCCGCCTTCCTCTTGTTTAAGGGTCAAAACTGGCTCTAGTAAAAATTTATATTCACACAAAAATTTGTAAATGAATATTCATGGCATCTTTGCTCATAATAGTTGGAAACTGGAAACAACCCAAATGTCCATCAACAGATGAATGGAAAAGCAAAATGTAGCATATCCATGCAATCCATGCAATGGAATATTACTGAGCCATCAAAAGGGATGGAGTGCTGTACATGCTACAGCATGGGTAAACCCTGAAAACATCATGCCAGCTGAAGAAAGCCAGTCACAAAGGGCCACATAATGTCTGATTCCACTTAAATGAAAGTCCAGACTGGGAAAATCTATAGAGATGCAAAGTAGATTAGTGGTTGCACAGGACTGGGGGCTGGAGGGGAGGATTGGAAACTGAGGGTTAATGGGTACAGATTTCTTTGAGGGATGATGACAGTGTTTGAAAATTGATTATTATGATGGTTGCACAACTCTGTGATATATGAAAATCCATTTAAGTGTACACTTTAAAAGAGCGAATCATATTATATGTAAACTATGTCTCAGTAAAGCTGTTATTTTAAAAAAAACTAGCTCTGAGGTGTGGCTGTTATAATCCCCTGGGCAATGCTTAGTATCAGCTACTCTGACCTTGTCTAAGGGGAGATATTCCCCCAACTCCGCTTGCTCAAAGTCGCGGAGCAAAATCAGTTGCCTCCATATTCCCAAACACGAAATGCTAGAGGTAAAGTTCTGTGCTTCTCCAGCATTACCGTGCCTTTCAATGCCCTGGCGATCTTGCTAAAATGCAGATTCTGATCCTCCAGGTGTGGCAGATTCTGATCCTCCAGGTGTGGGACGCAGCCTGAGGCTCTGCATTTCTAACAAGCTCCCAAGGAATGTCACTGTTGCTGCCCTCCCCACACTCTGGGTAGACAGGGCGTAGGCCACAGACCCAGTTAATTGAAATGTTCCCTTTCCAACTGATGGGTTTGCTACCTGAAGATGCCTGTACAATTCAATCAAACATCAAGATTTTTAAAGTACAGGCCCTCAGATGTCTTTTCCCCACTCTCCACCCAATTGTTAGGAGCTAAGAATGGAAAATTGTGAACAACTGCTACCATCCAACGTGGTGAAATCCACTGGTGCAGAGTAATCTTTGTGGAAAGCACCTAACAACTCATTTGAGTATTTTTTCTTTGAACTAACTAAATTTGCCGTTTGTTTAGCATCATAGGGAAAACCCTTAGTTATGCTAAGTCTGAGCTTCCTTAACCATGACAATATATTTAAGAAGCACAAGATTAATTTCTATGTTCAAAACACCAAATATGTTGTCATTTTGAAGAGTGGGTAGGAGAGTCAAAAGTCCTCCTCGGAAGGAGATAAAAGCCAAAGACTGTGAACTTTTCAATGGGTTGTGATGGACTTACATATACAGCTTCATTTTTACTTAATAAGCCTGTGGTACATGCCTGTAATGTACAACGCACTATGCCTGTACCTCCGGGAAAGATAATAAAAGATGAATAAGACACTGTCTGTGCCCACAGAGGGGCTTTATCAGAGTCAGGGAGAAAAGCAAGCTCACCAGGAAAAGCAGGAAATATGCAAGGGAAGGAGAGCCCCACTGCAGGAAGAAAGAGAGAGGTTTTGGCCTATTCTTGCTGTTTGATTAGTTTGGATCCCATCTTCTCTACAGATTTCGCTGATGTTGCTGCAAAGCTCAAGAATCCTTGACACTCTTCATCACTCAAATAAAACTTCCATTTACACAGGATTTGCTAAAGGAATACAGGGAAATGCAGAGACAGCACTAAGCTCACACAGCAGTTCTCGAAAGACCCATCTATCCTTCTCGCGCTTGTATCTGCAGCTACAGGGCCAGCTGGTTTTGGTGAGTGCAAGACAACTGAATTTTGAACCTCAAGAGAATGCTGGATGTGGTAAAAAAGAAAAAAAATACGGGTTAAAATTTCTGTCGTGCCCAGGTTTAGATGTGTGACTGTAATTGCTTTTTAAACCTGCTGGGCCTTTCTTCATCTGTAACATAAAGATGATCATACTAACTGCTACAGATGTAAGAGTTAATAGTCATTTTTCTTAACCCACATACTCCAGGCCTGGGCTGTCCCTTTCCTGCCCTCAGATCTAGCAAACCCCACTGTCAGCTAGACATTGCTCCAGCCCTGCTTCAGGACCCTGCTTGACAAATAAGTGGACTGGGGTCTTCCGAAAGATAAAGCATTGCCTTTGTGACCAGAAGCAATCTTTAGTCCAAGTCCTCTGTGAATTCCTTGGAACTCAATGTCTTTAGCTTTAAAACGAAGTCATTGAATACATTCTGATATTGTCTCTTTCTTATAGAAATTCCCACCCGCAGCAGGCATGATTTATGTTAGGACATTGTATCTGCCTTCCATACGAGGGAAAACGTCTGCAGCATAGCTTTCTCATCCCTGGGTTTTTGAGTCTAAGTATTTATTTCCCATTAGCTGGGAAACCAAAGTAATGGAAATACCATAATAAATCTGCTTAATTAGGTGTCACCCACTTTGTCTCATCCCCACTGGGCATGGAAGTCTGGACCTACTACAGGCCACCCCGCCCTTCCTAAGCAGAGCAGGGGCCACTTATCAGCCCCAGATTTGGAGCCCTTCAAACTAATCAACTGCAGATTTCCTAATGCCTATTATTCCATCAAAGTGATAAGCCAAACTTGGGACAAACTCTTGATAGGAAAAATATCTTACTTTTAAATATGATTGATAAAATACTAGCTGAGCCAGTAGAACCTTTACTGATAAAGGCTAGTGAGCATTTCTATCAGGACTGCTGTTGAACAGGTTTTTTTTTTGTTTTTTTTTTGGGGGGGAACATAAGCATAATTAATTCTATCCCAAACTTTCTATATAAATTCTTACCTCCAGAAGGTGAGATAAGTATGCATTATACAATACTCGTGCATATATATGTACTAGGTAAATTCTTTCCAAGGCTCATTTGATGGATGTAGCCTATAAATGCACAATCTGGATGACAAGATATTAATAATTATTTCTGTGGCATTTGATATTTGCAAAGTGACTTGCAGTTATTTATTATGTAGTTGTTTTACATTGGACAGTATTCTCCTTGCATAAGGAAGAGCAGAGAATGAAGAATGGGCTGTTACCAAGGTCTAGAAAGATGTCTTTGCCATCTTTTATAGTATATACCCTCGGGGAGCCCTGTTCCTGTCTCGGAAGAAGCAGACCACTGTGTCAAGCCACTTCCCCCTTCCCTTTGGGAAAGAAATAGGCAGAACAGGCCAGTGGTAAGTTTTCACTACACAGTTGTGACCAAGGTCCTCTTTCTTGACATAAAGCTGTTGCCACACTCTGCAAAACCCTTCTTTTCTATGAAGACGTCCTTAATTTAGTGTGCATATGGGGCAGATTATAAAGGCCCAGCAGTGAGGAGACCTCGGTTCTAGCTCTGCTCCCTGGCTAACCAGCTGTGCGGTCTTAGCTGCTTCACTGTTTGTGGTCTCCAAGTTCTTAACTTGTCACACCAAAATGACACCATCTAGTGCATTGGGCATAAACAGGCTTGTTTGTTGTGAGAATAAAATAATGAACACAAAAGCACTTTGAAGATACTGAAAGCTCCATATGGTTAAGATAGTATTGTTATTACTGTTATTCTACTCACACGCGGCTTCCTTCCATCCCATTCAATCTGAAAACTGAAATACCTTGATCAGCATCCCCAGTCTAGATTTTAGCCAGGCAACTTGCCTTGCCCCTGATTTATTTGTAGGTGCAACTTTGTTTTCTTTATACTGAGAGATAAGATAGCATAGTGGTTGAGATGACAAATTTTGGTTTCAGATGAATTTAAATCCTGGCTTAATCAAGACATCCACCTCTGGCCATGATGAAGCAACTATTACTGGACTAGTCTTCATGCCATAAACAAATAAAACACTGTACAACGTAGGTGAGGCACTTTTTCAGTTATTGAACAATAGACAGCCCCAGACTGTGATCCCCGAGAGAAAGAAAACTCCTAAGATGAAACTCACATTTGCCCTCTCTTCTTGTGGCAAACGTATCCACTACTGCACAGAGAACCGGAGCAAAAGCAGAGCACAGAGCCTCTGAGCGGAGGATCGGCACTGAGGCTGTGACAGGGGCTGGAACCTGTGGGGTGGAACACCACATGGAACGGAGCTGAGAAGAGGGGGCGTAAGGCTACTTGGGGGTTCCCCACGAGTTCTTGAGCGAGGGCTGTGCCGTGCGTGCACAGAGAGAAACAAGAGGCTTATCGGGCAGCGGCTGCTGTGCGTTGTGCGCAGAACAGAGCTGCTGAGGTCGGGCTGTGCTGGAGATGTGGGAGGACCAGCTTAGGCCTTGTTGGCTCCCCAGATACCCTGCTGAGATATGAGGAAAGCCACAGACTAGAGGTGAAGGGTATATACCCTAGAGTAAGACTGATTCTGTACCCACCTTAACAAACCTGAGACCAAGCATTGGCCAGATCTACATGGGAGACAGTTAAGAGTTTGAAATGCACCAAGTTAAAAAGTCCTGGGCATTCCATGGATCTTCCCTAACAAACCCTAAAATTAACTCTGGACAAGTGCAAAGTGATTGGCCAATAACTGAACTGTCTGCTGAAAGAAAGCCCAATGCACTTCAGAGAATGATAATAGAAACCAGGGGCTCTACAGGTATAATTGACAATGTTCAATATACAATCACAAATACTAAACACACAAAAGGACTGGAAAATGAGATTTATGGTTAAGAAAAAGAAGAAAAAGAAGTTTCCCAGTGAAGGGGACTCTGACCTTAGGGTGGCCCAGATGTTGGATTTGGTTGACAAATACTTTAAAGCATCTACCTAAAATATATCCAAGAAGTAAAGCAAAATGAGATATTGATGAACATATCTTAACAGTAGTAAACAGAAAATCTTAGCAGAGGAGGAAAAAAACTATAAAATAGAACCAAATGGACATTTTAGAAAAGTGAAACAATTGAAATGAAAAGTTTACCAGGAGGCTTTAAGAGGAAATTGGAGATAGAAGAATAAAGGAACAATGGATTTGAAGAAATATAGATATAAATTATTCAATTAGTAAAACAAAGGGAGAAAAAGGTGAAAGAAAAACAAATAGAGTCTCAGGAACCTGTAGGACAGTGTTAAATAATATAATATGCAGGCAATCAGATTTTCAGAAGGAGAGGAGAGTCTTTTTTTTTTATTTCAGCATATTAAGGGGGTACAAATATTATGGTTACGTATATTGCCCCTCCTCCACCCTCGAGGCAGAGCCTCAAGCATGACCATCCCCCAAACGTTGCACAT
>VBSM01002153.1:51993773-52004962 GCA_008086735.1 Cheirogaleus medius
TAATGGGATTGCTGGATCAGATGGTAGATCTACTTGTATCGCTTTAAGGTATCTGAGAGGAGAGTCTTAATATGGCAGAAAAAAAGGTGTTAAGAAAGAGTGGCTGAAAATTTTCCAAATTTGAAGGAAAACATCACTTAAAAATCTAAGAAGTTTAAGAAATCTTAAGCAAAATTAATACATAGAAAACCACACCCAGGCACATCACAGTCAAACTGTTGCAAGCCTAAACTAAAGAGAAAAATTTTTAAAGCAAGCAGGGGAAAAAAGAAATAAAATAGTTATCAAGCCATAAAAAAACATATGTAGGAGGCTTAAATGCACACTGGTTTCCGAACGCAGCCAGTGTAGAAAGCCTACATACTGCACGATTTCAAGTGCATGACATCCTGGGAAGCGCAAAACTCTGGAGACAGTAAAAAGATCAGTGCTTGCCTGAGGGGTCAGTAGGTGGAAATGGGAGGTTCTATAAAGGCGAGGAGGCAGTTGGCAAATGAGGAGCTTCAGAAAGTCCCCAAACACCTGGGCTGGGGCTCAAGACAGGGTCCCGGACCGTGCTTAGTAGTCAGGTACAACAGCTCTGGAGTTGGGCAGGGGTACCACCAGATATCATGGGGCTTGAAGCTTATACAATTCTGGGGGTCCAATTTAAGGAAAATAGTACAAAATTACATATACCTAAGTAAGATCCAAAAGTGATTATCCATTTAGAATGAGAAATCACAACAAATTACCACATTTGCCAAAGTTGGTTGTTCATACATTTTACAAAATATAGAAAAACGATATAATAACACAACTGAACTGCCCAACTCAATTCTGTGACTTCTATAACACAACTGCTTGACTCACCCCTAAAATATTTTCTTCTTATATATTTTGACTGCATATTCTTCAGCCACTTTTTCATACACCAATGCTTTTATAATACCACTTTCTATAAAAGAATAGAAAGATAAAGTCAATCTTTTGTCTGACATGTCTGATTGAAAGTTTTAAATCAACAATTTTTTCAGAACAGCTTTAGATTTACAAAATGAAATAATTGTAAAAGTAGTACTGAGAATTCCCATACACTCCACACCCAGTGTCCCGTGTTACTAGCAGCTCATGTTAGGATGGTACATTTATTATAAATAATTCATCAATCTTATCAAGGGTCCATATTATCAATGTGACCTATTACTATTGATATTCACCTTGCTCGCCCAGCTGAGGGTGTGTTTGTCAGGTTTCTCCACTGTGAAGTTACTCTCCCCCTCTGCCCCTGCCACTCTTTACATGAGGCACTCTTTGAAATTAAGTCGCTTACTCTTTAAACAAGCCCGTACTTAAGGAGTGGGGAGTTATGCACCACTTCCTGGAGCAAGAAATGTCTACATAAATTATCTGGAATTCTTCAGCGTAGGAGATTTCTCTCTTCTCCCCCACTTATTTATTTATTCAATCATTTATTTATATCACTATAGATGCATGGATACTTTGAGTATAAATTCAATGTCATTTTATTTATTTATCTTTGTTTAAATTGTTCCCACTTTAACCATTGGGAGCTATTTCAGTTGGCTCCTATACCTCTTTGACAGATTCCTATACATTTTTAAAACATACTTCCTTAGATGCTGACATTATAGGATGTTCCAGAGTTATCTTATATGTTTCCTGTCCCTGTCCTAGTATCAGTTATTTCTCCAGGAAGCTCTGGTCCTTTTTATTAGAGAATGGTATTAGACACCAAGCCCCGGGTACTAGGTGTGCTCATTGCTACTAAGGTGTCATTGCTCCCAGGCCCTCTCCGCTGACAAACCAAGAGAATACCAGGGTATATACTAACCTGTATATATAAGCATACCTGTAAATATTTCTGTGTGTAACCATCTGTCTCTGTGTTAGCTAAACGTCAGTTCATATTGGTGTCTCCAGCTCTAATCCATCGTCTCATGGATCCTTCTAGCCTCTTCTGCTTGTTTATCTGTAACTTCCTACTCCAACAGTAAGAAACCTGGCTGTCACCATCCACCATCTATTTACTTAATTATTCAATTCCAGTATACTTGGTGCTATGGTTTGAATGTGTCCTCCAGAATTCATGTTGAAACTTAATCCCCACTGCAGTGGCATTAAGAGGTGGGGCCTTTGGGAAGTGACTGAGTCATGAAAGTGAAGCCCCAATGGCACACGGCAACAGGGCTGGAGGGAACTCTCTTGGGCCTTTTGTGCTCTTCCACTCTTCTGCCGTGTGAGGGTGAGTGTTGTCCTCTCCAGGGACGCACCAACAAGGTAACATCTGAGAGGGGAGGCTGGCCCCCTCACCAACACCACACCTGCCAGCACCTTGACCTTGGACTTCCCAGACTCCAGAACTGTGAGAAATAAATTTCTGTTCTTTATAAATTACCCAGTCTCAGGTATTCTGATATAGCAGCAAAAATGGACCAAGCACATGGATAGTGTTTTCAGAATTGTTACCCATTACCTCCACGGAACACGGCTCTGCCATGGGGGGCACAAGGCTTAGTCAGTCTCTTTTGCCTTGAGTCTTATGGACTCCAGTGATTCCCACAGGTTCTTAGCTCAGATCCTTTTCCACCTATCCTCTTCAGGGAGGTGGTCTCATGCATGTGTAAGACAGACTGTTTTATCAAAGTCTGCATTCCACTCTAGGATCTCTGGACTTTCTAAATGCATTATTTTTAATTTGAAAATATTAAGGTTCACTTTTTATGCTATAAAATGCATAGTGTCCTGGATCTACAATTAAAGGAAATTTTTCCTGTTTTTTACTGATGATAATTTAGAGTATTTTGTTTCAGGTTTATAACTCATTTTTAGCAATGTCAAATACATTTTTAGTGTTGTTAAAGTTGGAAAAACTCTATTGAGGTTTCATAAAAGAGCTATAAGATTTGGAAGAAGTTTCCATACACTAACCACCTGGTGCCACACATTTCAAATCTTGTTTCTCCTCCACAACCCACACACAATTCACGTACTTCTGATGCCATGACGCTGTCTCTTTGTGTCACAACAGCAAGTGAGTTCATGCAATGGGCAGTGGAAGTATTCCTGGAAGTCAGTCTTGCTTGAGAATAATTAGTAGCAACTTAACCATACATGGAAGTGTCTGAGAACCACATAAAACACTCCAATGGTTTTAACCAATTACAGTTTAAATATCTCATTTTTTACATTTTTTAAAATATGTGACCCTGTGGACACATTGTCATGGCCTTTAGCAAGTAATGGACCCTGAAACTTAAATCTGTTGGTTTCATAGCAAATCTACCCTTGAGTCAGACAGACCATTCTTTCATTCATTCAACGAATATGTATTGAGCACCTACATATGTAAAGGACTGGCATTCAGTGATAAAAGAGATGAAGTCTCTGTCCTCATGCCCTCATCAAAAACTCATTCCAATAGGAAGAAAAAATACAGTTTATCAACAAGTAAACAAGAAATTTCAAAATCTCATTTGCTATGAGGAAAATAAATAGGGTGCTATGACCCAGAACTAAAAGAGAAACCAATGTAGGAAAATCCTTAGGGAGGTGGCATTTAAGCTCAGACTTAAAGGAAAAAGGAGCCAGATATGCAGAGAGCTGGTGGAAGAGCCTTCCTGGAGGGGAAGTGGGCTGCTCAGTTGTGGGAAGGCTGGAAAGAGGCAGTCTGCTCCAGGAACTGAGGGCTCTGGGATCTAGAGAGCAAGAGAAAGAGACGTGAGATAAAACTGGGAAGAGAGGTGGGGGCCAGACCCACAGGGCCTCCTAGTGAAGAGCGATTTTATCCAACAGTCAGAGACAGCAGTGAAGTATTTTAAGCATGTAACCAAGTCAGACTTTCTTCTTTTAAAGAATTCTGCAAGATGAAGGGATTAGAGAGAAATAATACAGGAAGTAGGGAGCCCGCTTATCTGGGCTGCGGGCTGGCTTTGGCACGTCCAGGCTGTGTGGCCGTGTGTAAGTTACACAACCTCTTTAGGCCTCAGTGTCCTAATCTGTAAAATGAAAATAAATAGTTCTAGGGCTTCACAGGCTTCTCGTGAAGACTGAATGAGGCTGTACAAATTACGCGTTCTATATCCTTACCTGGCAGGGAGATACCACGGCCACGAAGGTGGCTCCCCCAGGGCGAGGCTCATCCACCGCACTGCAGATGTGCTGGGCCTGCGACTTCTCCAAATGTGGGGACTTGGCTGCGTGACCTGTGGTAGTGGGGGTCTCACACCGTGCCCGGCACACCATAAATGCTCAGAAATTGTCAGGTGTCATTGCTGTTGTTACTGTGATAAGGAGCAGAGTGATGTGCAGTTCTAGGAGAGAACTGGGAGTTAACAGAGCAAGGACTCAGAAATAAGTGGCCAAAGGTAATCTCCATCTGTAAGAACGTAGCCTCGGTGGGAATGGGCCTGGGAAGGAGGCCCAGAACCACATTCTGAGCGGCACAGAAAACCCGGGGCTTGTGCACCAGGATGCAAGTCCTCCTACCCACGGTCAGGATTATGCTGGAAACCAGGGCGCAGCCCCACGGCCAATAGCCCAGGAGCTGAGCCTGGTCGGACAGAGAGCTGGGCCTCTCAGCTCCCCTGCCACTTGCTGGCCTGGTGGTCCTCTGATAAGACACGGACCAGACACTCGTCAGACAGGGCCGGGACTCTCTCAGCCGTGACTGTTTCTCTCACGGTGCCAGACACACATTTGAGTGGATTAATGGATAAGAAGCCAGAGTTCAAAACGAACTAAAGTTAAGGAGAATAAACATTTCACTTAATTTGTGTTTTTGTGTTCCTAGGAAGAGCAGCCAGGAAGGGAACGGACTACTCGCGCTTCAATAATCTTTTGAAAGTCAAAGCAGGTAGAAGCTGGTGCTTTGCGAAAGGCGGCCGGAGAGCAGGGCTGCTTTGCGACGCGGTCGGGTGCCGGGTCCGGGGTTGTGCTCGACGCTGGGATGCGTGAATGAGTAAAACTGGTGAAGCTGCTACTGCCACAGAGATTATAGCCCAGTGGTAGGAAATTATAAAATTATAAGATAAAAGAAAGGCTGTAAGTTCTCATTGTCTGAGGGGATGTGGGGGTTAGCAAACTTGCTTAAAACATCAAGACTTCCCCTAAAATTCGTTTACCTTAGGCACTTAGAATATGCCTTCTTCCTCTTCTTCTTTTATCTGCTCTTCTTCCTCTAATTCCTCCTTCTCCCTCCCTACAAACCTGTTAAAACGTTCCCTAACCTCCCTTGGCCTCCAGCTCCTCCAAGCCAAGCCCATCCCTAACCTCTCCCTTGCTGCCTGTTTGTTTCTCACGTGGACTCTCCGGCCCTCTCTCAACTTCTCCAATTTGCATTGCCATCCTCTGAAAATAAGCTTTTATTTTTTTCCCTCTCATACATATAAAAGCTTTATTGAGCATTTATAATATTACCAGGCACTGCCCAACTTTGCATATTCAATGTTCACTTCTACCCTCTGAGATACATTCTGCTGTTTTCCCGATTTTGTAAATAATAAAACTGAGTTGTAGGAAAATTAAGTAACTTGCCTGAGGTTACAGAAGAAGTAGAAGCTGCCAGACTTCACCTCAGTCAGTTGATTCCAAGGCCTTACCCTTAACCACGACACCAACCTGTCTGCAGGTGATCTTGATACACCCAGCTGGCCCGTGGATGCCCAGCACACGGGCGCGTTTCCCACTCAGCAGGGCTCACGGAAAGCCATGCCACGCTGTCCACGAGGTAGGCGCTGTGGCAGGAGGGCAGGAGGGTGCTGCGCTGTCGGGGGGGGGCACAGTGTCCCTGCTGCAGGAGTGGCGCTCGGACTCCTCAAAGAGTCGGGTGCAGATGTGCTCCCCAAGATGAGGGATTAAGAAAACTCAAACAGTGGGTGGGTCTAAGCGGGTGGCTTCCAGCAGGAAGAAAAAAGCACACTGCAAGGAGGCTTAGAGGAGGGTCCCAGGAGCGATGATGGAAGATAAGGAGGGATCTGTCCCCCTGGTCAGGTAGGCTGGTTGCTCAGAGTCCAGGAGAAGGAGGTGGCAGAGCCCAGTGCTGGGTGGCATTGGCTGCCTGAGCCAGGGCAACAGGGGAGGGAAGGGCTGCAGCTGCGCAGCCACACTGTTCACGGGAAGCAGCCTCAGGCAGGAGGGGCATCTTGTGAAGGTGGTCGCCATGCAGAGGACAGCAACGGCCAGGAATGCCCTTCGTGAAAATCGACTCAGTTATTCAGTCCACAAATACTCACTGTGCACCCCCTAGGTTCCAGGCCCTTGCCTAAGTAGCAGGCAGTCAGGGTTGAGCAAAATAGACAAATATTCCTGTCCTTGTGGAGGTTTAATTTGTGCATCTCTGCGGCAAAGAGAATTAATCAGCGACCAAAACAAACCAGATGACGATGCGCAGTGTGGGCACGCTGGCCTGAAAGACAAGCGCGTAGAGCTGTCAAAAGAACCAATCAGGCAGCAAATATTCGCAGCAACAAGCTTCTTTGCTTCACATAAAAAAAGTTAATGCTGGAGCCCTTTCAGAGATGCACCAGAGAGAGTCCCTGAGTATGTGCAAAATGGAATCTAAATAATCAAGTGTATTTATGCCCAGCTTTTCAGAAATTCTCCTCATATAGAGGGCAGGATGTTCTCATAAGCAGGTAATAACAAGGTGGCCTAATTCCGCGACTGACACTGTAATACCTAGTGGAGTTCCTAGTTCCATAAGTCTTTTGATAGTAAGATTATTTCCAACATGGAAATCACATGAAATAAGAAAGGGCTTACGAACAGTAACCAGAAATTAGAGTCACTAGTATTGATTTTGTAACTAACCTTTCTTATCACCTTGACCAAGTCGTTTCACTCTTGTAAGTTCCATTTTCCTTTCCTAGAAAAAGAGTGGGTGCATTAAACAATTTATAAGTTCCCTTCCCATTGTGACATGGTTTTTTTGTAAATTTCCATGAATGAAATCCCTTGGGGGAATGAGAATGGAACATGGCTAAATGTATGCCGGATACAGAAGAAAAGCCGCTGAACTGACAAGGAATCTCAGCTCTTAACCACTTGGGTGCGGCGCTCACCGGCGCGAAGCGTCGCCCGCAGCTGCACTCACAGTCCGCACGGTAGTGTGTGCTGCGCATTCACGACGCATCCGTTTTGCTCTTGTGTGATGAGGAAAGCTTTAAAGCACTGAAAGCTTGTTTGACTTTACAGGCAGCTTTCCTTGTAATGTAAATCAGAATAGGTAACATATACATATATGTTTTCAGTACGTTATTTTTAAATGTTCACAATTTTATTTTGATAAATGAAAAATTAGAAAAGTCACATCACAGCTGTCGGCTAAAGTCAACGCTCAGCTGTGCGCCTTCATATCACGGCTGTTGGCTAAAGTCGCTGTGCACGTTCATCTGTGGTTGTCGACTACAGTTGACGCTGGTACCGAACTGGTTAAAGCCTGAATCTGGGCATCACCCTGTATCAGGAGCATTGGACAAATTATTATGGAAATGCTGAGGCATCGTTCCTTGGGAGATGGTTCATTTTCCTCCCCGTGGCCTATCCTTGTGTTATGTGTGGCCCTGTGCATAAAGACTGGAGGTACTTTAAAAGTAGCCATACATGTATGTGACCCCTTGGAGAACATGGTGCTCTACATGAGTGAATTCCCAGAAAATCTGAGCTTATTTCTGTAAACATCAACACTTCTTTCAGCAGCTTCTAACCTCTCTTGTTTACGGCCAGTACGAAGAGCACCGACATTGTTCTGTGCTGAGCTACAGTGATGTGTTGTGGCTTATTCATGAGTATAGATTTGGCCCCAGATAAGTGACACTTTTTTATTTTTAAACCTTTTTATTTGTTGTCTGCTTGCTTTCCTGTGTGTTTGTTTTTTCCTCTGCAATCAACTCTCTCATTGCCCTTGCTTTTTTGTTTTGTTTTGTATTTGTTTGCTTTATACATCACTGCCTAGGCAGAGCCTGAAGGCAACTCCATGCTTCCCCATCTGTGCGTTACCTTAGCTTTGTGACTGCTCATTTCTCAGACTGAGGTTCTTTAAACTTTCTATCAGGAAAACAGGGCTATAAGGCTTATCTTCATGTGGTTACTCGAGTATAAAAATCTGTATTTAGAAATCAAGAGTTAATTCATGAAATAAACAATTATTTGCTGTAGTGAACCTGCTGTTCTGAATAGGGAGGCCGTAGGTACTGTGAGGTGAGCTCTGAAGGGGAAGTCAGATGCTGACAGATCAGGACGATTTCTTGCTCTGTAAAAGTAAAATATTGCTTCTCTTCTTGAACTTCGTGGGTTTTGTTTTAATCTGCAAAACAGGAATAGGAGCATGTACCACAGAGTTGTTATGAAGTTCAAATGAGATCAAATGTATGAAAGCACTTTGCAAAGATAATTGTTGTGTGCATAACTCATCATCTAAACTATAAGCTATTTTAGGACAGGAAGTTTGCCTGAAAATCATCCAAGGGTGATTTTCAAAATATTTAACAACCTATAGAGCATTAATCAATCAGACTGCACACTGGCCTAATCAAAACAGATACTGGCTGTAAACAGCTAGAATGCCTAAGCCAATGCTCACATCAGGCCCTGCTCATGCCCATGGGAATCGTCCAAAGAGGCTAGTACAGTGCCTTGCATATAAGGGATGTTCAGTGAATTAATTTAAAACATTATCTACTTTGCAAAACTTCATTTTGGACCCATTTTTAAGTAACTTCCAATATAAAGTGAGCTATCTCTCTCTCTATTTCCCCAATATTTCTTAGGGGCATGTGATCTATTCCTGCCCTACTTGACTCCCCAACAGAATATCTTTTTCTGAGCTTAGTTCCAGGTACTGGTCCCTGAACACTTGAAGCCTCTTTTCTTTTACCTGAGTTACAGATTCATTAACCCAGACGTTTAAAAAATGTTATTATTAGAACTTTAATCACCCATGTCCTCCTTTTAAGTTATTTCTAAAATTACTTTCTGGCAATAATAATTGTGTCAATCAGGGGCCAGTCAAATATAGCTGTGGCCCTTGGGCAAATCAAGACGGGGGTTTCCAGCCATAATCTATTATTCGACTCCAAATGGCTGTGCTAGTTTCCCCACCCCCAGCCCCTTCTCTGTCCTACCTACTATTCTTCTGGCATAAAGTGACTACCTAGCCAGTGAAGTCCTAAAGACCAGGGTAGAATGTCAGAATTGGGTCTGTTTTGCTGTCTACTGGTACAGTGGTGTCTGTGACCAAATTCTGCAAATCATACCTTACAGGAATGCAAAGACAAAAATGAGGCAGAAAATCAAAGGCAGAAAATGAGGCAGGTAAATCAAAGGCAGAAGCCAAAATGATGGTGGTATTGGTGGTAATGTAGGGGGATGGTCCTGCCATGGGTGGAAGACAGAGAAATCAGGGAAGCCTAGAAAAGAAGAGTAGCTGACAAAGTGCATGGATGGCAGGACTCCCTTTTTGAAAGATGATCTCAGCCACAGCTGATTCTGATGTGATTCAGGAGAGCTTTCATGAATGTACCAGACTCAGTGAAAGAAGCCACAACCAATAGATGCAATCAGTTGATCAAATGAAGCTCTAGTTTCTCTTGATTCTAAAGCCCATGCCCTTTTCGCTGAGACTCTTGGTCCTTTATAAATGCAATGTTTATATGACAAAGTTTTTTGGAACACAAAGGAGAGCCCCATTAATGAATTTTTGAGATGTCTTCCATGTCATGTTTGGCTAGGTCTTGCTAGAGAGTATATATCCCAACAGATAGGACCCACGATGGCCAAGTAGTGTTGGGGGCAACTGTCGAGGGGGCCAGGGCAAGGGGTGCAGGTACAAACACTACAGCAACATTTCCTAGAAGCCAAGAAAGGGATTAAAAGATGGATTTGGTGCCTGATGAAAAGTGAGCAAAGGAGTATGAAAGTTATTAATACTATCCCTTACAATTTCTCTAGGGCCACCTCTATCGATCTAGAGTAGCACTATTCAATAGAAATATAATGCAAACCACTAATGTGAACAACATATGTCATTTTAAATGTTCTAATAATTACATGCTTAAAAGTAACAAGAAACAGGTGAAATGAATTTTAGGAATATGTTTTATTTAACCCAATATATCAAAAATATTATTTCAACATGTAATCAACATAAAATTATGAATGAACTCGTCTGTCCTTTTTCTCCTACTGAATCTTCAAAATCTGGTATGTATTTTACATTGAGATTAGATCTTAATTCAGACTTGCCACAATTCAGGTGCTCAAATAGCCACATGTGCCTGGTGGCTGCCATGTTGGACAGTGTGGATTTAGAGAGGCAAAGTGGGGTGCATGTGCCAGCTGCATCAAAGCCACCAGAAACCATGGCAGGAAACGTAGACCCTCCAGTCCCACCCCAGACCCACTGCCCCAGGTCCTGGGCTGATCCGTGTGCATTTGGAGTTGGAGAAACATGGATGTGGATAGCAGGCAGAGAGCTTCTGGTCTGCCAGAAACCAGGGAGAAGGAAGTGGAGAGCTGCATATTCACATTAAGCACCTCACACATTCCTGATAAAGAGGCAGGGAAATGAAAACATTAGGCAGCTGCAAAAATGGAGTGAATTCTTGTCTCCCAATTTGCTTTTGTGAACTGTGACCTCTTCTTGAGAAATCTACTCCTTAGGCCCTTATGCTGAGATTTTATCATAATTCAACCATATGTCGATTAACTTGTGAAGGCAGAAGCAACAAGAAATAAATAACCATAACAAGATGCCAACATTAATACTGAGATTTAAAGTGACTTTCTTAATACATGCTATGAAATTGGGGAAGCAATCTGTACTTACTATGGAAACTCCTGACAGGCTAAAAATTCAGGATCTGTAGAAAAAGATTAAATATGCATTTGGGGGAAAGCAAAAATATTCTTATCTTTCTTCCTTCAGGCTGAATGGACACAAATTAGAGGCTCAGAAACATATCTCAGGCTTATTTTTATCTTTCTAGTCTCCAGATTTCCTTAGAATTCCAAAGCCAGAAGGTTCAATGGGATTTTAACTTTCCCCTAATAAATTATACGGTGAAAATTTGTTTTCCTTTTGCATCAATAATCCTATATTAGATTTTTTTATCGTATAACTACCTTAATTATTATTATTATTTTATTTATTTATTTATTTATTTTGAGACAGAGTCTCACTCTGTTGCCCA
>VBSM01002153.1:52005062-52017021 GCA_008086735.1 Cheirogaleus medius
TCAAAGTTATAAGTGTGCCCATTACCCAGATAGTGTGCATTGTACCTGTTAGGTATGATTTCACCTATGCCCCCTCTCACCTGCATGATTTACATGGAGTTTTACTTCTGTCTGTGCACATGAGTGCTGATCAGTTAGTTCCAATGTAAAAATGAGTACATGTGGTGTTCATCTTCCATTCTTGCAATAATTCACTTAGGAGGATGGTCTCCAGTTCCATCCAGATTGTTGTATCCATTCATTTTTAATGGCTGAGTAGTACTCCATGGTATACATACACCACATTTTATTAATACACTCATGAATAATGGGCACTTGGGTTGATTCCACATCACTGCGATTGTGAATTGTGCTATAATAGACATTCTAGTGCACGTGCCTTTTTGATAAAATGACTTTTTTTTCCCCTCTGGGTAAATATCCAGTAGTGGGATTGCTGGATCAAATGGTAGGTCTATGTTTAGTTCTTTGAGAAATTTCCATACTACTGTCTATAGAGGTTGCATTAGTTTGTAGTCCCACCAACACCTATCTTAGATTTATTAAGTGTATTCTCATCAACCCTTTAGGGTAGTTTTAAACTCTCAGAAGTTAAGGCACTCAAAGATGAAGATGAATTCAATTCAGTACATCTTTAATAATACAGGACAGGAATGCAGGACATATGGTATAATGCTCATCTCTCAGGCTTAGCTTTGCCCTGTCCAGCAAAAAGAAAGAAGGCTGTATTACTCAGGATTCTCCATAGAAACAAAACCAATGAGAATGAGAGAGAGAGAGAGAGAGAGAGAGAGCGAGAGAGAGAGAGAGAGAGAAAGAGATTGATTTTTTGAGACAGAGTCTCACTCTGTTGCCTGGACTAGAGTGCCGTGGCATCAGCCTAGCTCACAGCAACCTCAAACTCCTGGACTCAAGCAATCCCTGCCTCAGCCTCCCAAGTAGCTGGGACTACAGGCATGTACTACCATGCCCAGCTAAATTTTTCTATATATTTTTAGTTGGCCAATTAATTTCCTTCTATTTTTGGTAGAGATGGGGTCTCGCTCTTGCTCAGGCTGGTTTCAAACTCCTGAGCTCAAACAACCCACTTGCCTTGGCCTCCCAAAGTGCTAGGATTACAGGTGTGAGCCACCGTGCCTGGCCGAGAGATTGATTTTTATTCTGAGAAATTGGCTCATGCAATATGGAAGCTGGCAAGTTCAAAATCTGCAGGGTGAGCCAACAGGCTGGACACCCAGGAAAGAGCCAGTGCTGCAGTTGAGGGCCAAAGGCAGAATTCCTTCTTGCTCAGAGGAGATCAGTCTTTTGTTCTATTCAGGCCTTCAGCTGACTGGATGAGACCCACTCACATTGTGGAGGGCGATCTGCTTGTCTCAAAGGATACCAATTTAAATGCTAATCTCACCCCAAAACACCCTCCCTCCTAGAAGCAACCAGAATAATGTTTGACTACGTATCTAGGCCCTGTGGCCTAGTCAAGTTGATCATAAAATTAACCATCAGAGATGAAGACCACACTAGCTTAAACACACAAAGGGAAGAGTTCTGCATCCGTACTGGAGAGAGGCATGAGCTGCTCTTCATACTGTGGGATTAGAAGAACTCATCTTTGTGGTTCTTCCAGGTTTAAAAAGAGTGGCCCTGGGCATGTGCATGAACATCCCTAAACTCTTTCACTCAGCTTTCCTAGAGGGCAGGTACCTTCGTAGCCCTCTTGGCCTGGTACAAAAGCAGTGGCTCCTGTCTGAGTCAGTGAGACCCCTCTTTAGAAATGCACCAAGACTGACAGCCCAGCCCTCCCTTCTTAGCCCAGGTACAGGGGCCCAGTGGCTGCTGAGAGCAACCAGACTGAGCTTTAGTGATACCATATTTTTTGGCTGCAAAGCATTCAATTCTTCTGTAAGTAGATCCTCTTCCAAGTTAGCTTGTGAAACAGGAAATTTCTAGAAATAGCAACATGCCTCTACTTGCCCACTCCTTGCCTTCTCTCTGCCCAAAGGTACCCTTTCCAATGCTGGAGTCAAAAATACAAAGTTTAAAGACAAAAACAAAAAACCAGCCATCTCAGCCTTCCTTCTTTCAGCATTCCTTGCTTTATTTCACAAATAATTTTGATGGTTGCAGAATGGGAGGTGGGAAAGGAAAAGTTTGACTTTTAGGGAAAGCAGTCAGAACTGCTAGAAGGGCTAGAGCAAGTCTGTACCTAGGTTAGTCCATATTCTGGAGGACTGATGTATTTTACGTGGGGATGGGGATTGGGATTGTGTTGAAAAGAAAGTCCAAATCTATTGATATTTCTATTATGTGCAGAACATAGAGAAGACACTTCATTGGACTGGTTGCTGTGATTCATCCAACTTAAAGTTCAGAATAGCAATTCACAGAGTTGCTTCAGTTTTCCTAGTTCCTGAGAATAGGAATTGCAGACTGAAGCATGAAGGTGGCTAAGAATGCCCCGTGAATCACACGTATTAATGTCCTACTGTAGAAAGATGCCACAGTTGCTCCATCAGCCACACCTATGACTCTGCACATTGACAGGTGAATGAAACAAACACTTCCAGCTCTGGACACTTTCTGATACAATCTATTTGTCCTTTTTATAGTCTACATTTTTGTGAGCTGAAAGTTAATGGCATCAATAACATTTCCTCCTCTAAGTTTTCTACTTGAACTCAAATTTTAGTTAATTCCAATAGAGATTTTTCTCTTACCTGTTGGATAACTTGAATTGACTTGATCTGACCTGACTTGGATTCATTTGAGCACTTACTATTGCCAGGGTGGTGCCATGGGCTCAGTACTCAGCACAGAGTAGACATTGACACTCACCCACCATGTTTGTACATTCTTGGTCCTCGCAGGCCATAGCATGATTCTAAAGTGCTTGCTTTATTTGCTACATTAACCAGGGGCAACACTGGACACTCCTCCTGGGTAGGAAATCTAGGAGGACTTGGGCCATCTTCATGGAGCTCTAGAAACAGGACATCTCAGGTTGCTGTTCCCTGTCTAGCCCAGAATCAGGAGTGGCATTTCCTTTCAGAACACATCCACTGGGAACATGAAGAACTCATAGACTTCTAGGCACAGGTCCTTGATAAGATGCCTTTCTGAAGAAAGCTATTTATTGACATCAGTCACATGCTAGAAAATAAATACCAAACAAATACCAAATACAAACAATACCATCTGTCAGGGAGATTACCACCAGAAAATGTATGCTTTTGAGTATCATAAGACGGAAGATACCGAAAGAGAAAAGGAAAATACCTTCATTCTGCAGAAACTCATTGAACAAGAAGAAGAAATTTTCCTGAGCATGTAAGACAGTCATAATTGCCAAGAGTGCTGACAGATACAAAAATCAAGTGTGGTATGGATTATAATGAGATGGAATATAATGAGAAAAATGTTGATATTTCCTAGATTCTAGGGGAAAGAAAGAAATTGAAGTTAAATTGTAAAGGAGAAAATGTGGTAAACAAAGCAAAACAAATGATGTGTAAACAATGAGGTTCCCCAGAGATAGACACTTGGTTAATATCTGCATAAATAATTCAAAAGAGGATTGAATTTAGGGACTTCAGGGGTTCCTAAGCTTCCAGTTATTGTAGAAGCCCAAATCAGCAGGCAGAAAGTTATTGAATGAGCCAGGGTATGCATTTAGAAAAAAAAATAATCCAAGAGTATATCCATGCTATGGTCTGGATATTTGTGTCCCCCCCAAAAATTCATATGTTGAAATGCTAAGGCCCAAGGTGATGGTATTAGGAGGTCCACCCTCTGGGAGGTGATTAGGTCATGAGGGCTGAGCCCTGGTGAATGGGATTAGTGCTCTTATAAAAGAGGCCCCAGAGAGACTCCTCCCACCCTTCACCATGTGAAGACATAGAGGAAGGTCAGCTGTCTGTGCCTCATGAGAGGGCCCTCAATGGAATCCAACCATGCTGGCGCCTTGATCTTGGACTTCCAGCCTTCAGAATTATGAGAAATTTCTGTGGTTTGTAAGCCACTCAGTTTATGATATTTTATTATAGTAGCCTGGACAGACAAAGATACTATCTTTAAGAAAAATGCTCTATTTGTCCATTCATTCACTCATTCATTCATTCACTGAACAGAAATTTTTTGAGCTCATACTATGCGGTAGCTCCTATGCCAGTTGCTAGGGGTAGAATGGCAAACAAGACATAGTTTTGGTAACAGAAATGTCACAGGCTCTTCCTTGAATTCATCAGTTCAACTTGTGGTAGAAACCAAGCCATTGACAAAATTTAGAGCAATATTTAGGACTATTCTGGAAATGAAGTGAAGATTTTGATTTAGTTCCCAATTGGAGGATGCAGTTATGAAAATGAAACCACATGAAGACTCGCTTCATGTGGACTCAGAAAAGTTCAGAATAAAAGAAAGGAAGAAATAGCAAATTCTTACAAAGAAGCAATTAAAAATATACTGGCAGTCTGGAGGCTGAGGGGGATATGATAGAAGTTTATAAACTCACAAAGAGAATGAAGGAAAACAGCACATGATGGTGGACAGTGGATGCTCTGGTGCCAGACTGTCTGGGTTTGCATGTTGACTGCTGCTTTCTAGCTGTCTGACCTTGGGCAAACGACTTCACCCATATGTATTTCTGCTTCCTCATCTTTAAATTAAAGCTAATAAAAATACCTACTTATAGCATTGATGTGGATATGAAGATTTAAATGAGTTTATGCATGTAAATCACTTATAACAGTGCTTGGCACAGAGCAGAACACTCAATAAATGTTAACTATTATTATTTTTCCCCAAATTCAAGATCCTTAGAATCAATTCAGTTAATATTTAATTAAAAAGATAAATCAGGTACATTATGGTGTATTTGGTCATCTCAAGGAAACTATTATATACAGAGGCAGTGCAATCTTAACCTACTAGGAAATCCTGAGACTGTTACATTAATTTCTTAGTGTTATACCTGAAGCAAGTCCTAAAGGGTTTAGGAATGCTTAGAGGGTTTTTTTTTTGCATCCCACAACACACCTCAGTAAACCAGTCAGATGCAGCCCCCGGAGGAGTTGAGGAACTTGGGCTGACAGCATTTCCTGATGATAAAATGTGATTGCCCAGCGTGAAGAAGGGGAAAATGGTAAGTCTTTGAAGTTGCAACACGTAATAATGATAAGCCATCCACCACAGGGGAGGGAGATGCTGGAGATCCAAGGCCAGTAAGTGAGTTTTTTGTTTATTTCATAAAGAAAATAAGTTTATGCCCATGGTCCTCACTCTTGGGCCTAGCCAAAGTCCTTTTCTGACAAAGAGCAGCAGGTGTTTGTGAGGTCACAAATGGGGTTTCAGAGGAGGGAGAGAAAGAGCTGCCTGTCTGGGAAGGGGATGTGCCTGCCTAAGTGGAGAGGGGAGTGTGCTGAACCTCCCAACCAGTCAGTCCCCTCTGTGGCTAGCAGAGGCCACAGAGAACTTTGAAAGGAGATCTGAGGTCAAGCATGGCTTTGGTCATGCCATCTCCATTTTCTAGGACTCAAATTGTCTTACAGATTTTTTTTTAAAAAAGCCAGGATTGCAAAACAAAACAGAATAACCTGGATCCTTTCTTCAACTGACATTTTACTTTGGAGTCTCATGAATAAAACATATATCTAAGTCTATACGTACAGCAAGTGTGGAGAAGTGGAGGACAGGACAGAGCTCTACCAACTAATCCATGCTCCCACTTCAATTGACCCCGCTTGCACTGGTGTTCTTCTTCCCTCTGTATCCCCCAACACAGTTTAACACATTAACTGCCATCTGAGTTGTATTTAACTCGCACTAGTTTTGAGCCTGGGGCCTCGTGAAGCATATGTAACTCACACATCTCTTCACCTTGGGAGCTGCGAGAACTATTTTTCAAGTTGCATATAACTCAAGTACAGAAAACAATAAAAAGTAACAAATTTTTCATTATATCAGAAAGGATCGTTTTGTTTTCAAAGCTTTTATTCTACTTTCCTAATAAAACACTGTAGCCCCAAGGAACAAAATTGTTTTTTTTCCTAGTGTGGCAGTCAATGTGTTAAGAACCACTGGCCCAGACAGGCTCCAAAGTCCTTCCCAGATCTAACAGTCTGGGGTGCTAATAGCTTTGGCATCAAGGAGACCTCACATCAAAGGCACACTTATAGGTTCTACAACAACACTGTCCAACAGAACTATGTAAATTGCATATGTCATTTAAAATTTCCTAATAGCCATACTTTAAGTTAAAACAAACAGGTAAAATTAATTTTAATAGCATTTTATTTAACCCAATATATCTGAAATATAAATAATTCAACATGTAATCAATATAAAAATAACTGGGATATTTTACATTTTTTCTATGAAGTTTTCAAAATCTAATGTGTATTTTAAATTTACAGTACATCTCAGTTCAGACTAGCCACATTTTAAGGGTTCAGGAGTCACATGTGGCAAGTGGCCACTATACTGGAAAACACAGATATACAACCTTAAATTGCTCAGAGCCTTTTCCTGAGTCACGAATGTACCTGCCCATGAATGTAATGAGAAAGCCTGTAGTCTCCTGTGTCCAGACTCATGGGTGGTGAGACAAGCACATGGCCCTGCTTCTGCTCCCATCACTGCAGTGTCGCTGCCTCAGTGTGTTTGTGCTGCTGTAACAAAGTACCTGAGACTTAGGAATTTCTAAAACAGAAATTTATTGCTCACAGTTCTGGAGGCTGCGAAGTCCAAGATCAAGGCTCTGGCAGGTTCAGTGTCTGGTGAGAGCCCAGTCTCTGCTTCCAACGTAGTGCCTTGCTGCTGTGTCCTCCAGAGGGGATGAATGCTGTGTCCACACATGGAGATGGAACAAACCCATCTCCTCAAACCATTTTACACTGACCTAACCCTATCCATGAGGGCTCCACCCTCATGACTTAACTACCTCTGAAAGGCCCCACCTCTTCATACGATGACATTGGTGATTAAGTTTCAACATATGGTTTTGGGAGGACACATTCACACCATAGCAGCCCCCTCTTTCAGGGGGCCCTTCTCGTCAGCCCTTTCTCAGGCCCAGAGAGAGTTGCAGGATATTTTACCAGGTTGACCTCGATGAACTTGAATGCTCACCACCCCACTTTTCTGTTTCTCAGCTTATTCCCCACTTCTTGCTGATTTAATAGCATCTTTATCCTGGGATTTATTATTTCTGAATTTTCTCTAAGCCTTACTCTGCCTTCATTCTAGTAGCTACAGAAATCCACCTTGACCTTGAAGAATATTTTGAAGGCCCAACCTTCTGCCCTCATCCTAAATACTTAACCATTTGAGCCTACAAAGAGGAAGTAATTTAATTAACACATTTGTTTACCATTATCCATATTATATCTTTATATGTTAGTTTAAGTTATCTTCATCTTTTGGCTTTAATACGTAACACTTTGCACTGAAAGAAACCATCAGTATTTTTCTTATGATGGCTGTGGCAACAAAAATATGACAGTACAATCATGTTACACCACCCAGATATGGCGAAGATGCTTCACTGTTTCTTTGGGACAAAAATCAAACATTAAGGCTCTGCTGCTGGTTATTTATATGCAGAGCAGGTTCCCAGCCATGGCTCACGAGTATTACAGATTGAAATCTAAGGGCAGTATTTCAGATAGCATTTTCACATTTATGACTTAAAAACAAGAATAAAATTACCTCTTCTTATATATTAAATAAAAGAAGCTGAGAAGAGTGGTGAATCAAACAACTCCATCTATAATCTGATTTTTTTCTACCATTCCATGATTTGAATATAAACTTAGAGATACCTAATTTAAAAGATAACTGCCTTTTGGTTTATGTTGATGAGCTGGCAATTATTTCATGTTTGGGTTTGATAAATGATAAGGAATTTTGCCACCTATCACAATTTTTCAGCCTGGATAGCTTATATTCTTTGTCTGTTAAATTATAATAATCTACTAGTTTGAAACTATAATAAAATAATCATCTCATTAAAAGAGTTACGTTTCTTTTTAAAATTACTTTTCCCTTTTGGGCCTTGTAGGAAAAGCTGTTAAGAACTCTTCTACTATTTATATATGTATATATAGTATATATAAATCTATACTTCGTTTGGGCTTAGATATTGAGGCATTAGCAATGAATTCACTTATAGATCGTAAGTGCCTTTAAATGGAGGCATCCTATTTCCTGAAACAAATACAATGATTTATTTTTTTGTTTGTTGTTTCTCGAGATAGGGTCTTACCCTGTTGCCTGGGCTAGAGTGCAGAGGCGTCATCGTATCTCACTTCAGCCTCAAACTCCTGCCTCAAGTGATCCTCCTGCCTCAGCCTCCTGAGTAGCTGGGACTACAGGCTGACACCATCACACCCAACTAATTTTTCTATTTTTTATAGAGACAGGGTCTCACTATGTTGCCCAGGCTGGTCTCAAACTCCTGGCCTCAAGGGATCCTCCCATCTCAGCCTTCCAAAGTGCTGAGATTACAGGCATGGGGCACAGTGCTGGGTTTTTGTTTTAGTTTTTTTTCTGGTTTTTTTGTTTTCTTTTCTTTTTTTACTGATGATCTTTCATCAGCAGAGACTCTGTTTTCCCCCTAAGCACTTGCACAAGTATTTTTCTTTTTCTTCTGAGCTGGGGTCTTTCCATTTTACAGATAAATAAATGAACACTGACTTTGGATGAGCATATATAATAGATAGCCAGAATCAGGACTTTGAACTTTCAAACTGTGAACTAACATAAACTCTTATGGCTCCTCCCACTAGCTGACTGAATGGAACCCCCTCTTGGCCAACGGGATATCCTAAAACTAAATTACTTACCATGAGGGAGGTCAGACATGCCTCATCATGACCCCTCCCTTTTTGGAGACATCCTTTGTAACCCATTAACAGACTTAAGGGTATGCAAAACAAACCTGGAAGTCCTCAATTTAAATAAAAAACATATGTCTGGTGACTTCTCTCTGATTAACAGACCTCCTTATCTTAAGATAGTCCAAGCCTGTAGACAAAGCTTCAAGTCTTTAACCAATTACCAAAGAATCTTTAAACCCACCTATAACCTGTAAGCCCACCTTTTCGGGCCAATCCACTGTATGCATTCCGTGTATTGATTTATGATTTCACCCATAACCCGTCTCCCTGAAATGTGTAAAACCAAACTGTAACCCAACTACTGTGAGTCCACTTGCTCAAGGTTTTTTGGGTGTGGCTCCAGGTCGTGGTCCTCAAATTTGTCTCAGAATAAATCTCTTCAAAATTATTTTTACAGGCTGGGCGCAGTGGCTCATGCCTGTAATCCTAGTACTCTGGGAGGCTGAGGCGGGAGGATCATTTGAGTTCAGGAATTTGAGACCAGCCTGAGCAAGAGTGAGACCCCGTCTCCACCAAAAATAGAAAGAAATTAATTGGCCAACTAAAATTATATAGAAAAAATTAGCTGGGCATGGTGGCCCATGCCTGTAGTCCCAGCTACTTGGGAGGCTGAGGCAGGAGGATTGCTTGAGCCCAGGAGTTGGAGGTTGCTGTGAGCTAGGCTGACGCCACGGCACTCTAGCCTGGGAAACAGAGTGAGACCCTGTCTCAAAATAAATAAATAAATGAATAAATGAGTAAATAAATAAATGAAATTATTTTTACAGAGTTTGCCTTCTTTCCCATCGACAAAACTCTGACTTAATGAAACTTTTTTCAGACTTCCACCTCCAAATAGATCCAGGGTAGACCCTCTCGGAAGTTCTTTTCTGATTTCTATGGAAATTACCCAGAACCCAGGTTTCTTAGCCATGATCTGCTGATCCTTAAACTTGTAAGAACCAAATGGTGTGCCCTAAGCACTCTTTAGTTGTCAAGAGGGTGAATGTATGTGTGTGTTGGTTTGTGGGTGGAGAGGGGGCTACACAAAATCCTTTGCTAAGATCCGATGGATTTGGTGCATGTTGAAACTGGCGTGAGAGCTGGACTGCGTCTGCGTCTGCATTTAAGTGGTACCCCAGGGGATTTCTCTGAACAGCTCACTGAGCATAACTGGCCGGCTAGTTAAGGTTTGGCATCTTCTGATTTCAGATCTGACTTACAGCAATTACGTGAACATGCCCCTGTCACTTGGCATAGTATTAGGACTGGAGTCTGAAGTAGGACTCCAAACACCTCCAATCAGGTAAGGGAGAAAATCACAGCCAAACATTCCATAGTGGTCATGCCGTTACTCCATTGTAATTATTTCACTTTTTGCCCCCTCCTTTCTGAGATAGAAGGAGGAAAAGAAAAAGCTCCATTTCTTTAGGGTTGATGTAGACGCTCCGCAGTTCATCTGGGCTTTTCCGCTCCTTTTCGTCTACCAGGGCAACTTTCCTGCAGGTTCCCGGTATCTTTCCGCCGAGGCCTCGGGCGGCTTGCCCCGCCCCACTCCTCTCCGGGACGGCGCGGGGCCGCTACCCGGCGGCTGCCGAAAGTCGCGGGGACGAGAAGGGGCAGCGTCGCCTCTCGCTGCTCCTCCGGCCCTCACAGTCCGGCTGTCCACTCTCGGCTCTGCTCCTTACCGCCGGCCGGGCCGTCCCAGAAGCGCCGGGCTGGCCGGCCTGGGCTCGCCGGGCCGAGCTGGGGCGAGGGGCGGCGGCCGGAGCGCGCGAGGCCGGGGCTTGTACCCCAGGCCGGTACCGCAGGCGGGGTGGGCGCCCGGCCCGGGGTGGGGGTGGCTCCAGCTCCGCGGCTCAGGGCGCGCCCTGGGTCGCCTCTGGTGTCCACCCGGGTCTCTTCCTCCCGGCAGCCCTCCGCGGCGCCACCTTGGAGCTGGGGTCGAGTCCCGCGGCGCGGCGGACGGCGGGGGCGTGGCCGGGCGCTGGAGCGGGCGAGCAGCGGGGCTGGCGCCGCGGCCGGGAGCTGGAGGGCGGCCCGCGGGGCAGCGACGTCTGCGGGCGGGTGGCGGACGCCCGGCCGTGGGGAGGCTGCAGGGGCCCCACTGCCCGGGCCCGAGCGCGGGGCCCGCCCTGCAGAGGAGCAGCGACGCCCCTGGCTGCGCTCGCGTCTGTCCGGCGCAGGGGACGTGGCGACGTCGTGAACCTCGGCTTAGGGTGTGACGAGTCGCTCCGAGCGACTGGGGACTCGAACCCCCGCGGAGGGCGGCGGGCGGCCGTCCCCTGCCTCCGACAGCTGTCCGGCGCTGTGACGGTCGTCCAGAATCAGGGGGAAACTCAGGCGCCGCCCGGTCCGCCCGGCGAGGGCGCGTCCAGGACTCGTCCCTGGGAAGCGCCAGCTTCAGCGCGGCGGCGAGTCCAGCCCGGTGACAACTCAGCCCCGGAAAGGGTTAACCGCGCCCCGCCGCGGTCGGCGAGTAAATAGAGAGCAGCTGGCGGCGCGGCCCGGCGGCTCCTTTAAGTTTTTGATTGGCTGCCAATGACATCACCGCCCGCGCTGCAGCGCTGGGGGCTCGGAGCGGCGTCGGATGAGCCCGCCTCAGCCAGGCGAGGCCACGCCCTCAGCCACGCCCCCGCGACCTTCCATTGGCCGCGGAACTCTGTGCGGTAGCGGGCGGCTGGCTCCGGATTCTTATTGGCCCAGCGCGCCGTCGGTCGGCGGCCGGCCCGCCCCCTCAGAACCGTACATTTACAGTGTAGCAAAAGAGAAAGTAACTATGTTGCCGCTGGAGATCAATGAAGCCCAGTGAATGGGGCTGAGAGCGCGAGTCCGTGGCTGAAGCGCAGCGCCGGGTGGTGGAGGGCGGCTGTTACCCACGAAGTAAGTGGAAGTTGCCGCAGCTGCTCCTGCGAGCCCGGGGTCGAGGAGGAGTGTAGGGCAGGGCTCGCGTGTGAGTGAGAGTTTGAGAGTGTGAGTGTGAGAGTGAGTGAGTGTGTGTGTGAGTGAGTGAGTGTGTGTGTGAGTGAGTGTGAGTGAGTGTGTGAGTGTGTGAGTGTGTGTGTGAGTGTGTGTGTGAGTGAGTGTGT
>VBSM01002153.1:52026549-52047372 GCA_008086735.1 Cheirogaleus medius
AAAAAAAAAAAAAAGCTTGCAAGTACATTTAGAAACCACTCTAAGGGACAGGGCTGGGATAAAAATATGTCTTTAGGATTTCAAAGCCTGTGTTATTTCCCCTAAATCTCCTTCAAGAGGAATGTGGTCCCCTCTACAGCAAATTTTCATCAGTTATCTCTATGCCATATACTCTCACAGAGTATAATCTTACTAATTCAGAAAAAAACGAGAGGAAGGAAAAATGAGTATGAACCACAGACTGGTTTCATTATAAAACATTAAAAATATACATTTTATATTCAAGTTGATAAAATCTTCTAATTATGAAGCCTTTGATGCTTTAGATGTTTTCACCCACAACCCAAGAGTAAGATCTCAGTATCATTTTTTTCCAGGTTATATCTATATCATCTATTATTACTTACAAGTTAAAGAATATATATATATGTGTATATATGAATATATACATATATTCTATCCCCACCCCAAGTAAGAAGCACATTTTATATAACTTAAAAGAGAAGGGACCTTAAGCCTATGCTTTCAGATGAGGAAATGAACTATGCAGCCTGGTACTTTCTTATAAGATAAAGGCTATTACATCATGCTCTGCCTCTGGCAAAGTAGAAGATCACTTACAGAAAGAAAAGGGTTTGTGGATTCATCAAATTATCTGTATTGCCCTTAATGTTTTATTCCTGGTGAAGGCCTACCCACTCCCTGCACCCAGACTTCAATTTCATGGAAAATAAAACCAAGCCCAACTCTTCCTGAGTGCTTTCCACAAAGGGATTTTGCTTTCTTGCCTTAGCACTCCACTGCCAGGCGTCCACTGTCCATGTCTAATACCAAGTACATAGACGGAACTGCATGGTGGGGTGGGGGTAGCGTCAGGCTTGTCCTCCCTTTGAGGAGCTTACATCTATCCTGTTCTAATGTGAGTTCACTGATCTTATTTTGTGTCCTGATGTGGTGGAGGCAAACGCCACTTTGCATCAGAACATCACTATCCAGTTCTTTAATACCTTGTATTTATTTTATAGAAGAAATAATCTCACATTCTTTGAATCATGGCCTCAGGGTCCACTGCTAGTGGGCTGAACATCACCAGCTGTTGCTACCGGCCAGAGAGGAGTGGTAGGGAGGCTAGAGAGAAAAGAACAGGTGTGGGCAGAGGATCCCCTCAGGGTGACAGCAACACGCCTTCCAGCTCCGGAACCTGAGTTCTGGGATCTAGTGTTCGAGGCTGTATGTTACTGTTATTTGTCATTACAGTGTCTCTGCCTCTCTCTTAAAATAATAAGACTAGACACAGACTTCTAAGAGGGTCTTCCCTGAAAGGATAGAAGATAGTTTTTAAAACTATCTCTTAATATGACAATTAAGTTTCCAACACCTGAATGTTGGGGGACACATTCAAACCACAATAGTCATGTCACTCCAAACATCCAGGCCCTCCAGGGATAGGGAGGAGAGGGCGAGGTGTGTGACCAAGGTGGCAGAATTAGTGAATTCAGAAAAAAATTCTAAAAATATGAGCATTATTTAGTCTGAAAAGTAAAATCAATTTTAAGAAAGTTTTAAATAAATTCAAGGATATGAACTTTGTTGCTATAAGGTCTCACATTTATATAACGAGGTAAATTTTCTGAACTACAGCAACCTCAAGATAACTTTAAAGATGTTGAAAAACCAAGTGATTATAGTCCCTTGCACAGCAAGCATTCACTTACTCTACGTTGAATTAAAAAAGAAGGCAATTTATTTTTGGAGTGTGGTATCACAGAATTGGAAGAGACCTTATTGAGCATTTGATCCAACTGCTCACTTTACAGATATGGAAACTGATTACTTACCCAAGAGGATGTAAGTAGCTAGCAGCAGAGCTGGCCTAGGATTTGCTTCCTAACTTTCCTAACTTTCAGTTTAGATTTTTTTTTTTTTTTAAATCCCAGGAGGCATATAATCCTTTGGTTTAGTAGCTGAGCTGCTATTCAATAAGCAAACCTCATGGGTCCAAATAAGCAAATCTTATGGGCCAGGTCACTCTAATTATTTTTAACTTTATTATGAATTTATTAAGTGACTTCTCATTGAATGAGCTTCACATTTGTATTCAGCCTTCCTATTAGGAATTAATATCTTTTCTTGCAGAAAGACTATAGTTTGGAGGCTAAGAGCACAGATTCTGGAGCCAGACTGCTGAGTTTGAATTCTGACTTTGCCACTTACTATAATTACAAACTTGGGCAAATAAACTTTTCTGTGCCTCAGCTTCTTTTTCTGTAAAATGGGGAGGCTAATGGCACTTTTCTCATAGGGTCAACTGAGGATTAAACTAGACTATATATGCAAGTGCTTTAAACAATGACTAACACATAATAGTTAACATTTGTTAAAAATTTACCATAATCATAATATTGAATATCTACAATAATAATAATTAATCATCTAATTATATCCAAGGGATATGTGAATAATATCATTCAATAAAATGATTTGACATCACCACTAGTTTAATATAAGTAGAAGACTTTTTGATGCTTAGTAGATCTTATCTTTTTGCTTAAAGATTTGGAAAAACTCTGTTTCTCGTGGGGTGGGGTGGATAGATAACTACATAGGTTTTTTTTGTTTGTTTGTTTTGTTTTGTTTTCTGAATCAGTGCCATACTGAAAAAGTTATAGGCTATATCCATGTAAGGAAATCTTATCAAACTAAGTCTTAGCAAAGACTTTTATGTATACCTACTGTTGGCATATTAAGAAAATTTTAGAAAAGAAAAAAAAATGATATACTAATCATGCCCCGACTGGCCTAGTTTCATTTTTACATATTCTCTTCATTCTCAACCCATAGATGTGCATATTTTGCAGAGTTTCTCATATAGAAACTGAAAATAATTTTCGCTTTATATTGCATGTACTTTTGCTTCCTGCATTGTCATGATAGATTTTCTTTATTCATGCTATAACCTGTTTTATTATCACATTTTACTTAACGAATTTGCCTGTTAATGGATATTGAGATTGTTTCCAAGTTTTTGCTATTATAAGAGGAATCTCTTGAGGGAATTCCTTATTTGGAATCTTTCCCCCTCCCCACACTACCCCATTCCTCATTTAGAAGAATGGGTGCTAGTTGCCAGACAGTTTGAGTTTATTCCCCAATTCCCTTTCACTTTTTCATTTCTGCTTTTCTCTCTGGAATACAAGATCCAGCCACCTATCAAAATAGTGAGTTTCTAGAGACGTCTTTGTCTTTGGTGTGTCTTCATACAGATCTTGAGTGTGTGTGTGTACTAGCACGTGCTGCACATCTGGACTTCCCCTTGGCGGGCAGAGGGGGGAGGCGGAGGCACCACTTGGCTCTGTGAACAGCCAGAAGCTGCTGTGGAAGTGCGCGGTCTGGCGGGCCAGCAGCTCCTTGTTTCATAAATCTGAGTGGATGAAACTCTTTAAGAAGAATAATAAAAACAAAGAGTTTAGACTTTCTGAGATGCTGAGTGTCAGCTTTTATGTCCTTCACCCCCACCCCCAGCCGATGTTAAGCCCTGGGGTTTCCGTACAGTGCTGAAGTCTCCTGAGCACTCAAGCAAACACAAGCAGCAAGAACAACCTCAGGATGGAAAGATAATTCTCATAAGTTCTTTTTTTTGCCAAATTGATGTAAAACGCCCTTTAAATAAGAGATACTTCTTTGACAGATAACTAGTTTATCTTTCTTGATAATATATATGAATTGGATTGAGTTTATTATAATTAATCTTGCATATTATGTAAAAATGCATTCACGTGCCCTGTTTTAGGCAAATCTCTGCATACCACCTTGAAGGTGGCTAGGAAGCTCCATCCTTGCTTTGATGAGAATCAGGGAACTGGTCGAATACTGGGGCATTGGTGTCTGGGCAGCTCTTTCTTGCAGAGGTTGCAGGGAGCTGAATGCGGGACACAACTATTAAAATGCAGAGAGCTTCGGTATTATTATAATATGTGCATCTTTTAAAGCCAACTTTGAGAATGCTTTAGGGCCTGAGATTCAAATGCTACAAAGCTGCCTAAACAATTACCTTGAAATCAATCTTTTACTAGTGAAATTATTCTGGATTCACAATTCGAAGCTTTTTTCAGGGAGTGGAGTGGGCAACTGGCTGGGTATGGTGAGCTGGTGGCTGGGCAGTGGCTCCGGGAGGCAGCCCGAGAGGGCAGGGAGCAGCTGCTCAGTGGTCCTTGAAGCAAAGCTCCTCCCGGCAGTCCTTCTTCCTTCCTACTGCTCAGCCGCTCTCAGCTCCTTGAGGCTTCCCTGTCTGGCTGCACACTGCTTTTGGGGTGTCTTTTCCTACTGAAAGCCATCTTCCATGGTTAGTTGATTTTTGCTCAGATTGAAACATGTGCTGGGGAGATGTGAGAGTATGGAAAGAGCATGCAGTGGTTAATCCATCAGAGAGCCTCTCTTCTCCAAGTCAAAGTATTTCCTTTCCTGAGAAGAGAGTGGCTCTTTGACGTTCTGTGGGAACCAGTGGCCTTCCTGGTACAGCGTGGCGTGTGGTGCCTCAGAGTCACTGGGCGGTGCCTCTCCACATGTGTGCACTCATGCACACACACACTCACACATGAACACGTGCACATTTTAATTGATGTTCACAGAATGGGGATGGTTATTGTGCTGAGCTGAGCATTGACTCGTTTAATGGGAATGGTAGCCGTGTTGTTTTATCTATCTGTGCCGTCCACTGTGCTAGCCACAAGCCACACATGGCTGCTGAGTACTTACAGTGGGGCTAGTCCCAACTGAGATGGGCTGTATGTGTAAAATATATGCTAGATTTCAAAGACTTTATATAGAAAATAATGTAAATTATTTTATTAATAATTGTTTTAATATTGATTATATGTTGAAATGATAATATTTTGGACATGTTAAGTAAAAATATATTATTGTTAAATTCATCTGTTTCTTTTTACTTTTTGAATGCAACTCCTTGAAAAATCATCTTGTCACACAGTTGCTCACATTTCGTTTGTATGAAATGATGCTGATTGCTACATAGTCAATAGTATCATTGACCCCACATTTTAGATGAAGAAACCAAGGCTAAGAGAGGTTAAGTAGGTTTCCCAAAGTTGCACAATAGAAAAAACCAAAAAACAAACAAACAAAAAAGACAGCACAAAACTCAGACCTGTCTGACTCCATAGCCCACTCTTCATCACCAAGGAATTATTGTATAATAGAGAATTTGTCTCTATTATATAATAGAGGCCTTTATCCTCAGTTTCTTAGAAGTAACCTCTAAACCCTTGGAATTTCCAGAATGATAGGAGTACCTTTGTTATCCATGATGGGCCCCTTGGATCACACCTGAGTTTTTCATAAGGAGAGATGACTCAGGATAGGAATTTGTCATCAGAAAGACCAGCCACGTGATTAGAGGGTTAGAGCTTTGTATTTATTAGTCCAACTTCCTCCACAGAGGAGAGCAGGACTGAAGATTGAGTTCAGTCTCAAGGGCAACGATTTCATCATCTATGCCTAAGTAATGAAAACCCAATAAGAACTCTGGACACCAAAGCTCAGCTGTGCTTCCGAGTTGGTGAGCATGTGGGCGTGTCAGCAGGGTGGTGCGTCCTGATTCCACAGGGAGAGGGCACAGTCCCTCCACATTCAGGACCCACCCAGACTTTGCCCTGTGTGTCTCCTCATGTGGCTGGTTGTGATCTGTGTCCTTTATAACAAAACTGTAAGTACAGTGCTTTCCTGAGTTCTGTGAGTCATTCCAGGGCATTATCAAACCTGAAACATTGTGAGAACCACAGAATTTGTAACCAGTTGGTCAGAAGTGTGGGTGGCCTGGGAATGCCTGGATTTGCAGCTAGTGTCTGGAAGTAAGGGCAGTCTTGTTGGGGACGGTAGCCTTAACTTGTGGAGTCTGCACTGACCCTGGTTAATTAGCGTCAGAATTGCATTGAATTGTTGCAATAATAGGCTGCTTTTTATCTGGATATATGCTTTAGGGGCACAGTGGCTGAGACAGTGAAGTGCTGTGGCTTAACTTGTCTGTCTAACTCCATTTCTTTGATGACAATGGTCATTTGCATTCTAGACATAGAAAATGACTCAGTATTTGAGCAACTGCTTTTGACCACTAGCCTCAGTCTGAAGGCAGACAGGCTGTCCTCAGACACCTCCATGCTCAGTCCCTCTAGCCACAAACTTTGTGGCCTCCTCTAGTTCATCCCCCAGATAACATCACATGAGTGGTGGTAACATACATATGCCCTGGCCCTTCTTTGATACTAGGGATTCTTAAATATTGATGTTGGGATTGAGTTCCTTATAGCAAACTGATACAGGGTGATAATATGGGTAAAGAGTATTTTGTTTTTGTTTTATTTTTGAATCATTTGTATTGTCTGGAATCATGCTTTTGTGGTGTGTCATAGACAAGGTGTTTAGCTAAATTGTTGCCTTTTCTTTTGGGGCTTTTGTTTGGATTTTTGAGTCATGATCCCATGTGTTTTATCTTTATTCTTCAGTTTGGTTTCTCCTTCCCTGCTTAAAACAGACACTACTTTGTGTGTGTGATCCCTGGCGCCCACAGCCCTGTGTTCCCACAAGGCCCTCTTAGTCACTGGCTCCTAGAAAGTTGCCTCCTATGAGTGCATCTTGGGGCCACCCTGGAAGGCAGATTTCTAAGAAAAGATAAACATAAACTCTGTAGTTATTGTATGGGAAGTCTCCTTCACCAGTGAAAACCCAGAATGAGACAAAAAAGGTTTTAGAGTTGTAAATGAGGCCTGTTATGAAAGAAATATATATGATGTGATTTCTTTCCAACTTGGGCCAGACCTGGGCACTTTTCACACTGCCACTATGCCAGGCATGCTCTTAAGGAGGTGTTCAGCTTTACGGCTGGGGACAGTTCACAGCAGGTAGCTAATAGGCAGCTCTCCCTGCCACTGTCCTGCCTGTGTGTCGGCACCACCGTCTGGGCGGGGTAGAGCAGAGCCACCAAAACCAGCTGAAGAGGCACAGACCATTAGGCACCTTCTTCCCAGACAGCTGCCTTCCAGAGAGCAGAACTTTCAAGGCCCCTTTCTGTCTTTCAAGAGCAACATGATGCCTTACAGCCCTGCAAGAAATCTAAGGCTATCAATGCCCTTTTTTTAGAGAAGAGGAAACTCCTGCGTTTGCAGGAAAAGCTCTTACGATATCACTGTGTAAATTTAAATGGCCTTAAGGTCAAGTAACTTGCCCAAAGCAGCACGGTTAATGAGAGGAGTAAGAGGAATCCAGAATTCTTGATTTTAGATCAGTGTTGATCCTTAAATAGGAGGCAGAAGAAACAGGGGCAGCCGGGGTGGTGATGGTGCTCTCTGGATCATCTGCTACTGCTCCCCACATCCAACTGGGGACCAGTGAGCTCTGAAAGGGCCAAACCAGGTCTCATTCAGTTCTGTTTACCACTCTGAGCACTGTGCCCCGCCCATGTTGAGCGCTTCATAGATGTACGTGGAACGGAGCTGAGGCCCTTCCTGCTGCTCGCTGACATTCTCAGCTGCGTGTTCCCTCTGGAGCCTTATTGTCTCTTTCATGGCTGTTGGCACCTGTGGCCACCATTCATCGCTCATCTGAATGTCCAAGGAGCGGGGGCTTGGAGAGGGGAGAACGGGTGAGAGGCCACCAAGCGCCCTTTGTCTTGGATCTCAGCCCTGCCTGGGGTGCCCGTTCTGCACATCTAAGGCCTGGACTCCTGTGGTTGCCTCTTCCTCCTGGGCCTTGGCAGCCCCTCCTTCCCAGCCTGGGGAACGCCAGGATTTCTAAGTCCTCATGCTGAATTCTCCTGGCTGGTCCTGCACCTGCCTGCATAGGTCATAGTCAGATGGCATCATTCGGGCTGACCTTCAGTGTGTTCTTAAAACATTTCTTCTGCCAGTCCTTTTGTTAAATTTCTCCTAATGTTCCTTCATCCCTCCTTCCTTCCGCCATTAGATTTATCTTTGGGGCCTATTTTTTCTTCAGTCTCCTGACTCCCTGGCATAATGCTGAATAGCCCATAATAGAAGATTTGCAATTAACTGGTCCTATCTCATCTCATTCCAAAGTTCATTGAATCTAAAAATATTTAATGAGTACTTACTATACAATTCAGATTATAAACAGTAAACACTTAGAATTGCTCTTAATAACTACCATGTAGTAGCTCATTTAATTCTCATAGTAACTATTGTTGCCTGTTGGTACTATTATTAGCTCCGTTTTGCACATAAGGAAACCAGGGTACAAAGAGGTTGAACAACTTTTCCAAGATTGTACTGGGAAGTTTTGGAGGCAGCCTGATCCCAGTGCACCAAACTGTTATGCTCTGTACCCTCTAGGACAAAGAGCATCCCTGCCTTCTTGAGGTTCACGTTTTAATAAGGATAATGAATATGGAAGAAATAAAAAGGCAATTTCAGATATCAATAAGTGTTCTGAAGACAAAACTCTAAAACTTCATGATATGATAGAGGGAAATATGGAAGGGTAGCTGTATATTGAATGTCAGGGAAGACCTTTCTGAGAAGACCACCCTTGATCTGAATCACCCATGTGCGTCTAAAGGAAAACAAAGTTTTTCTCCTACTACACTCTTAGAACACAGGACATTTCTGTGGGGCTTTTGTCCTACACCCCAAGCAGTTCTACCAACTGGGTGTCCTACAGTTTAATTCAATTCTGACACTATCTACCTGGAGTTAACATTAGATCCCATAGGTTGGTTGAAGGTTCAATCCTACAAGACTGCCTCTTGCGTCAGATGCCAGTCACAAGTCCCAGGTTGTGACCTACCAGCTATAAATCTGGGTTTCCACAACCTCTTCCTTGGGTTTCATTAATTTCCTAGGACAGCTCACAGAACTTAGAAAAACGCTTATTTATATTTACACACTTACCATAGAAGATATCCCAAAGGACGCAGATGGACAAACAGTGGTAGAGATGTCTAGGGCAAGATACAGGGTAGGAGCGTGGAGCTTCTGTGCCGTCTCTGGGTGCACAACCCCTTGGGCACCTCCTCCTAATCAGCAACATGGAAGCTCTTTAAGCTCTGTTCTTTTGGGGTTTTATGGAGGCCTCAGTATATAGGCGCGATTGATTACATCATTGGCCATTGGTGATCAACTCAACCTTTAGCTCCTCTCCCCTCTCTGGAAGGTGAGGGGTGGGGTTGAAAGTCCCAACCCTCTAATCCTGCCATGGTCTTTCTGGTGACCAGCCCCCATCCTGAAGCTATCTAGGGGCTCCCAGCCACCAGTCAATCAACTGCATAAAGACAGACACTTATTACTTCAGAGATTGCAGAGGCTTTAGGAGCTACGTGCCAGGAACAAGGGGCAGGGACCAAATATGTATTTCTTATTCTGCCACAGTATCATAGTGAGAAACTACAGGAAAGGAGTTCCAGGAAGAGGGAACAGCAAATGCAGAGGCTCATATCTGGCTATCAAAGCTCTACTGCAGTTATAGAATGCTAAAAGTGGGAGAAATTTAAAGATTACCCAAACTCTTGATTTTATAGAGGTGGCATCAGCGATCATAGAGCTAGAACCTGGCATCACTCCAGTGGGGAAGGAAAGGTTGCCTTCTGTCACCCTCTGCAATGTCTGGCTTCAAGGGGATGTGGCTGGACGTCTGAATGTGCCAGATAGGGGGCGCGTCCCACAGCAGCTCTTCATTATACATGTCCCAGGTTGACCTGACCATTACGTGGCTGGTCCTCCACTGAGCTTCAAGTCCATGGTGACAATATGTAAACTCAGCCCACTTGCTCAGAGACAAACAGGCTTTATCATTGTTTTGTTTTCCCCTTAGTTTTAGGATGTGGTCCACTCAGGCAGGGACATGCTAGCTTTTGACTCAGTGAAACTTTGTATCTCTCTTAGCACATGGAGATCTTACCTGACTTCAGGCTGACCTGTCCAGGCTCAGCCCTTGTGGGGTGGTCTGACTGTCGAACACGATTGTCTAGGTGAAGCCATGTGCAAGGACTGCTCATGCATTCTCTTTCTGGCAGCCGCTCATTGAGGCTCAGCCTTGCTTAGTATATTTGCCAAATATAGAACTCAGTTCAGTGACTTGAGGGAGTTGTTACTGTGCCTTTTGTGAACTGAAAACATCGGTTCAGAAAAACAGTTCAAGGTTTGATGCTGACATTTGGTCCTTTCCCCTATCACTTCCTGAATTGCCTGAGCTGCAGCCCTTTGACCTCCAGATCATACTCAAGCGCATCCTTGTAAAAGCTGTCTATTTAGACACGGGGGTTTCATTCAAAGCAAGCTAAGATGCATGCAGCATTTTTTGGCTGGATGCTACCATACATGATTTTAGTGATGGGCTTCACTGTGGAAGCTTACCTTGCTCCTGGCTTCTCCCACCTCCTCTTGTCATGGATGTTTCTGGATAACGTTTTGTGAATGTAATTTCCAATGGAAATGTTTCACAGTAGAAATATGTTCTCCCTTGCGGCTTGCTCTTGACATTTCTAGAGATTTATTTAATTGGACTTTACTCGAATCCTATTGGGAAACATACTTTTGCTGTGAAGTTGTGATGTGTTTAATTTGGGGTCTAAGATAAATGTTGGTCCTCAGGGAGGTGGATTGTTAAGCAACAGTTTTCCTTTTGTACAGTGAGCTTGTTTAATGAATAGCTTTACTGGGCTTTCCTCTGTTTGTTTGTTTAGCAATGCTTCATTATTTAAACTTCGGCACTCAAAAGCAAGAATATTTTTCCCTGTCTTCAGAGAATTAAACAATAACACGGAATATCTGGTTGAGCTCTTGGGAAAAATATGGCTTTGAGTTTTATAGCATTCTCCTCCCGTTAACATTCTTCCCTCTGCAGCTTCCCAGTATGATCTCATGGAATTTTTTTTCCTTCCTTTAATTCATCTTGATAGATTAACCAATATTGAGTTTGAGACCAGTGAATAAAGAAGGTGGTGCCTTAACATGGTATAGAGTAGTTTCCCAAATACACAGAGAGCTTCCAGCTAAAGTAGTCTTAGGCTCAGAAAGATGCTACAGGGAGGGCATGGGCCAGTGCAATCCACAGGAGAGTGTATCTAATGAGGAGAAATGAGTCTTTGGGAGAGGAGAGGAGTGGGCTTTTACAGCCAGCTCATGGAACTACGGTTCTAGAAGCCTTAATGGGCTTGCTGATCCTTTAGATTGCACCCCCATTCTGGCCTTAGACTATTTCTGGCCTGACTTTAAGGTATGGTACCAACTTGGGTTTGCTTCCAGGGGCTTCTTCTCAGGCAGCCCACAAGTTTTGGTGTGGTTCTCCAGAAGTAAATATTATAATTTATATTTCTACAAGGTAAGCCATACTGGGAATGAAAATGATACTGTTAGTAGTTTGTTTGGGTTGTTGTAACAAAATACCACAGACTGGGTAGGTTAAACAACAGAGATTTATTTCCCCACAGTTCTGGAGGCTTAAGGTTGGGTGCCAGCAGGGGTGGGTTCTGGTGAGGGCTCTCTTCTTAGCTTGCAGACGGCTGCCTTCTTGCTGTGGCCACACATGGCAAAGAAAGAGGGACAAGAAGCTCTCTGTTGTCTCATCTTATAAAGGCACTGCTCCTATCATGGGGATGTCACCCTCATGACCTCACATTAGGGATTAGGGCTTGAGCATATCAATTTGAGAAGTGGCACGATGAGTCTGTAGCAGGCACAACAAATGCATTCAGGAAAAGAAAGGATATGAATTTCGCCCAAGATTTAGAGTATATGTAAATGGCACTATCTGGTAAATTAATGCATTCTCTCTCTTTCTTCCCCCCATACCCCTTTTGTCTTTCAAGCACTAACTGATCACCTATTGTGGACTTCTGAACATTCAGGAGCTTCACACTGAACTTAGAATAAAATCTGCCTTAAGAAGCCCTGTGCAGATGTCCCCTGCCGACTTGACTTCTCTGACCCCTCCTGGTCACCCTCTACCTTTGCCCATTCATTGTGCTTCATTCCATTCTGCTCCCTTGAATCCCCCACAGGCCCCCTGAGTTCCCTGCCTGTCCCCGTGTGCTGTGTCTCCCTCTTGGACTCCCTCCCTTCCACCCCCTCCCAAACCAGCCCCTTCTCGTTCTTCAGACAGGCCTTCCATGAACCCGGATCTGATTGGTCCCCTTCACAGCACCCAGGAACTGGAGAGCAGCGTTGTGGCCCTTGTCTTCATCCTCATTAGCAACCACCTGCTTTATGAGTGTCACCTCTGTCTCCTCCCATTGGACCCTGACTGTTGGGTGGGGTGGGGAGGAAGGGGCATCTCCAGCCAGCCTGTCACTCACCCAAAGTCCCAAAATGTTGGGGAGAGTTTGATCTTAGATGCAAGAGATTATAAAAGTGAAAAATGTGTTATGCTTGTCTGTTAAGAAAACCCAGCCTTGAGCTGAGTGTTGATGGTATGTGTGCCCTTCTCCCTGGAAACTGGTTGGTTTGTGCTAACGTAGCGAGGTAAAGTTTAGACATGTAGGATTAGAGAAACCAGAAGGACAAAAACTGAACTTGCAAGCTTTCGGGAACAAGGGGGCTCCAACTCAGCTGTCCTTCTGTTAGGCCTGCTCTACCCCCAGACACCCAGCCTGTATTTGACAGTCACCCTTCTTAGCCATTCATTTGACGGAATTCCAAAACCCTCCCTCAAAAGGCAAAAATAATTACTTTTACTTTCTTGAATTGGCATTTTTGTAGAGCTCAGTCTAGAGGCAGATGAACTCCTAGGGAAAATGAGACCCCATGAGCTGGGGGTGGGGGGATGAAGGGACAACTGGACCCACCAGAACAGTGTGCTTCTGACCCTCTGTCCCAGACCAGATCTCAGGGAGAGCAGGAGGCATTTCCTGCCCAGGGAGGGAGTCACTTGGGGAAGTCAGCTCTGTCTACCCTCTGTCTTCAGGTGGTTCTGATTGAAACCTCCTTGAGACAGAAGAACAGGGACAGAGCCCCATTGTGTGCCTGAAGGGGAGGGAGGACTCAGCCACTCTTCCCGGCCCACCCTCCACTCTTTTAAAATAGGTTTAACAAATGTTCTGTGGATTCATTGGAAGTTCAAGCATCAAAATGTACTCCAGGTAGAATCTCTCCCTGTCTGGTCTTCTTCCCATCTACTGCTGATGCTTTTAAGAGAGACGGAAAGGGTGGAGGCGAGAGATGGGGCACTGGGGGAGAGAGGAACAGGGTGAGGAGAGAAGGGAGGGGAGGAGGGGAGAACAGGGGAGGCAGACAGGGGAGGGGTGGAGAGAAGACCACACTCTAGCTCTCTGTGGGAGGGCCCAGGGTGCTCAGCCATAGAGCCTCTCCGAATTCTGCAAACCTAAGAGGTTCCTGACTCTGGGAGCTCTGAGATCTTCCAATTCCTGCTCACATAAAAGTCATCCGCTCATTAAAATAACACAAAGCTGTTTGATTGTTGTCTTTGTGGAAAATTACATGACTGTTATCAGCTGTGGCTTCTGGCAGTGCTTTCTGTTCTAATGTAAATAAATGAGGTAACAGATTTAAAGGAACAGGCTGTATTTACATACTTGTGAAGTGCCTTCTCAAACAATCTGCCTGTGTTATTCAAATACAAACAAATTAAACTTTGTGGCTCAAACTCAGGTTACTCCTTAAAACCTTGCTGTAAAGAAGGTGGGGGTACAGATTAGAAGTGTCCCTCCCTTCCTGGGGCAGGAACTGCAGGCTGAGGCTTCTGTGAGGGCGGGGCTCCTTCGCTGGGCTGAAAGTTCATCCCCAGCCCTCCCCCAGTTCTGTAGTGAGGCACCGTTTGAGCTGGGAAGGGTGGTGTGGTGGGCAGAGGGGGTTCTTTCCAACTCTGACAAAACCCCATTCCTGAATCAGCATTTCTTGGAAGTCCTCCAATTAAACTTCATTTTCAATTTTTATAAATCACAGTTCCTAAATTATTGGCTCTTTCTAACTTAGTTCACTTTTTTGAGGTAAATATTTAGGCAAGAATTTTAAAAAATTCTATGGAGAACAATGCAATGATTTTATCAAGTAAAGAAGGAAGCAATATATTTGTAAACATAAGAAAAATTACAAGAGATTCCTCACCCCCCACAAGTTAACGATTGAAAATAGTTGTAGAAGTATACAGAACCAAAAATTTAGAAGAAAAGCAAGTTGCTAATTATACAAAGATTAGGAAAGAGCAAAAAGTTACTGTTTTTAGTTCATGGTAAGTGTCATAGTCAAGTATTAGCTTATTTCCAGAATGCTAGATTTTATAAGATGCCAAATTCTTGGGGTGGAAATGATGGTAACAAAAATAATTGTGATACCAGAGTTACAATGACAATGTGAGCAGGGTGTACTTCCTATAGGCACCAGCAGTCTAAGTTGTGTCTGTTGTTGTCCAACAGGCAATCTAAAGAAAGGGCTCCATTAACTCAAAATTCAGACAAATTCTGGTATAACTTTTTCAGGAATTTTCTTTTCTCTCTCAAAACATTACTAAATACAACTCGGTTAAGTTAGGATTAAATAAGAACGAGTAACCTTTTAGTCTATTATAGGAAGATAGTTTTGCGACAGGTATTCTTGAAGAGATTTCTACCTGTCATTTGTCACTAGGAAAAATAGGCACCAGAGAGATGTTTTCATTTCATTTTTTAAGTTTTCTAAATTATTTCCAAAATGAGATGGAACACCTATCTCAATACCTCTTGCTTATAGCTTCTCTTGGTGTCTAACACGTCGTCTTCCTTCATGCAGCAAGGGCTAAGTCCTATATATAAAGGGATTAAATAAGACTAGTCCTGCTCTCCAAGAACCTAGGTGCTACTAAAGCTATTAATTTGGATATACATAGAAAAGTATAAAAAGAGTAAATATTAATAGCAGTTGATTAGTTGCAGAGTTGTAGAGTGAGGCCACATGTGTACATATAAGTTGTTGAAACTAAGTTTTTATAGTGACCCTTGGAAAAATTGTGAGCACCTTAACTTATTAAGGAAATAGAGGTATAGACAGTTTAATATATCAGTATATATGTATATGTATAAATTTTGTATACCTCTATTTCTAAAATTTCTAGGAAATATATATATATATATATATATATATATATATATATATTTCCTGGAAAATTCACCAGGAATCCATTTTTGGCTATTTGATAAGCCTAAATGTCTTTTTTGCTTTTTCATTTTTGCTGAAATCTTGGACATAAAGAGTTAAATGAGGTTTCCAAGGGAGACTACCAGCCCCTAGCCCCAGTCCCCAATCTGCACACCACTTCCTGTGCTCTGGGAGCCCAGTCTAGGCTCCACAGCACCGAACACAACCTTTCCTGGATTACAGCTGCAGTGGCTGCTCTCGTGGCCTCTGCTTTGGCTTCCCTCCCTGGTGATGCCCTTGGCTGAGACTGGCTCTGGTAGATGGTCTCCTTTTCCCCACTTCTCTGAACCAACTGCACCAACTTCAGGGCTTGCCTCTAGCAAGGCCTGCTTCGGCCCCTGTGGCAGCCCACGGGCTCCTGCACCTGCCCACCTCCAGGGCTGCTAGCTGTGCTGCTCCGTTGGAGTTATGCAAATAGTGACATGGTTTGAATGCCTTCTTAAAGGTGCCAGGAGGGATGTTTTATACACATTTTTATTGGATCATTGCAACAGACTGGGGTAGTAGTATCCCCATTTTATAGGTAGAAAAGATGGCCCAGAAGACTCAACAACTTTCAAAAGGTCACACAGCTGGCATGTGGCGGACCCACTATTCTCAATCCAAGGAAAAGATCATTCCCTGTTCCCTTATATGTCATAAATTACCTTCTAGATTTGGCTTTTAAGATATATCTGTGGATAACTTGTATCTCATACCAGAGAGACCACAGAGTAAAAACCCATGAGGGGAGGGACTAACATATTAATATCTGTAGATAAATCTTCCTAAAGGACTTCATAATCTACCATGCCAAATAATCAACATTTGCTCAATTGGATTCAAGATCCTGAGGGTTTTTGTTTATTTGTTTGTTTTTTTCATAGGTTTTAAGCTTGTGGTACCTCCTTGCTTATGTCTTTTCTATGTTGCACATTTCACATGTAAGCCAGGCCACACTAGCTCGAGCTCAGCAATCAAATGACATGGTCATAGGAGTATTCCTCTCTGACTCACAGCCAGCCCCTCAGTCTCGCTCTGTCCTGGGTAATAGAAATGCTTCTTTATCCCTTTGTTTCATACCTTTCATCGAGTGAGACAGCACTGCCAATCAACTCACTCCCTCTGTGATATAGCCTCCCTTCACTCTTCTTGGGAAAAAAAATACAAGTTCCCTGGGGGACAAGATAATAAGACAATTTAAGTGACACCTCCTAGTATTGAACTTATTCCTACCTTAAAATACCCAATCATATCTATAGAATGTAAGGAATTTCATAGAAAACAAGAAGTAGAAATAATCTTTGTAGATTTAGCTGGTACCCCAAATATTACTTCTGTTATGGTGGGTGATATTCTGCCCTAAAAATTGTGAAGTGACTCCGGCCCCATCTTTGAAGGTTTCAGCCTCGGAAGCCCGACCTCAACTCCTGTCCATCTGGGCTCTGTTCTGCCGCAGGAGCCTTGTGCCTGCAGCCTCTGGAGAGTCTGGTCTGACGCGCTGTGCTTTCCATGGAGGATTGCATGGCGTAGTGCCCGCGCATTCTTACAGACATACATGTACAAAATCGTGTCCATTTTACACTAATATCTCTCCTGCTTTTAATAATACATAATTCTTAGGTAGCATTTTATCCACATCAAGAGTCCTATGAGATAGACACTTTTACATCCAAATTGCAGGTGTGGAAACTAAGGGGCAGAGACATTACAGCGCTTGCCCAAGGTAGCACGGCCAGGGGTGATGGGAGCCACGATTTAACTCAAGCAGTCTGGCTGCAGTCTGTGTTCTTAACCACTATCATCCAAGTACTATTTTACTTTGAAAAGCTCATTACCCAGTGAGAAAAACTAGGCGTCAAACAGGGGTAATCAACATGTTCGCAGCAAACTTGTAGAAGAGTCCAGTTTTGGCACACACTCCCCACCCTCCTTTGGACACTAATTCTATTTGCTGGACTTCAGTGAGCGTTTTCCTTAAGTTTCCAGAAAGTGCTCACTTTCCAGCTTAGCATAAAAGCAAAAAACTTGTGTGCGGGAAAGTGCTGTCCACCTTTAGGGTATGGAAATCTCTTGCTTATAGGTTCTGTGTTTAGATGTGGTTTCTTTAAGTCAGCACCCAGAGCTCTGCTTCGGAATCACGTTACAGAGGGCTCTTCTGTTTCAAGAACTGCAAAAGCCAAAACAGCAACAGGAGATGAGAAGCATCTGCAAAGAGAGCCGTCCCACTAAAACTAGAACCCATCGCTTCAGTGGATCTGTCACTTAGCTGACCTCCTGCTGGAGGAAGCTGACGGGTGGCATTTCTACATCTTTTTCTTTAGTGGTGCTGGGTACTCTTCATTGTTACCATTCAGAGTCGACGTGCCGACCTTACTTATTTTGGCAGAGAACCTTGTTTTGAGATAAGGTTTGAAAATATTTCCCCCCCAGCATCGTTGCTCATGCCTAGAAAATATTTCCACTGATAACTGCAAGCTCTTGTGTGCATAGGGAGGTTAGCCAGCTTGACAGAAGTTAGGTGGTGGAAAGAAGGAGAGGAGAAAAGCAGTTTTATTTTAAAAATCTAATCCTCTAGAAAAACCAGGAATCCAAAGACATGTAACGTAGTCTTTATTAGGGAAGCTAGGCCAAACAAAATGAAATCAGATATATTTGTTTAGGAGGATAGGGAGTTATTGCTTTCTTTATTTTAAAAGCATATTATTCAAACTTTAAAACTGCTTGGATACTTTAGTTCCTAGTTCTTTTCTTTAATAAAATTTTAAAAGTAAAAACTCTGGAACATTAGCTTACTTATCATTTAGAGTCTTTCCATTAAACAGATTCTTTTTTAGACCTTTACAATGGTATTAATAGTTTCCCAAAGTAATGGGGGAAAAAAGTACTTTGTGCTAGACATTGTTTCAAAGTACTTTGTTAACCAGTTCAATTGCCACAATAGTGCTATGAAGTAGGTACTATTATTATCCGTTTTATATACAGAGAAACTGAGGAACAGAGAGAGAAATCTGCCCAGGGTCTCACAGCTAGTGTTTGGCAGTACTGGGATTCAGACCCAAGATATCCAGCCTTAGAGCCCCTGCTCTGAAGCACTGCACACATCCAGGGCTCTCATGACTGCATGTGTGCACAGACCAACTGGAGGTGAGGACGATGGTGATGATATTGTGGCTAATGAAACATTATTCATCGAACACCTACTTATATATTAAACCCTTACATAGGTTTCCTGTACCACAACCCTGTGGGGAGATAATATTACATCCACTTTATGGATTGGTAAACTGAGGCTTTAATGAAGGAAAGTAAGTGATTTGCACCAGCTCTCACAGCTGGTGTGCTGTGACTGCCACCGGAGCACGGTGATTGCAGCTGGTGCGTCTGCCTCTGACTCCTGCTCCAGCCTTCAGACAGCGCTGTTTCTCCTTCGGTTGTCTGAGAGTTATCACGTTGCACTATTCCTGTGCGGTGATAAGAAATACAACATCATCAGTGCTCCTCGTTAAGTGACCTGGCACCTTGGCCACTGGTGGTATTTGGTGGGGTAGGGTCAGGGGGCTGGTGGAAAGCAGTTGGAAGAGAAAACCATATTAGCCCTATTCTTCCCCTCCCCAAGAGAAGAAAACAATCCTTCCTCCAGACTTCTCTCTAAAAAACCACCACTCTGAGCTTCCCCTAGTTTGTTTTGCTTTAAGCACCATACACAGAGAGAGTTTTCAAAAGCAGTGTGTAGATATGATACCCAGAAATTATGCCCATGTTGATGAGCACACTGGCAATTGACCATGAGACTATTTCTCCAGACCCCTCGATGAGAATTTCCTTGTCTGTCTTTATGTTTGAATTATATCTCCTTTTCTATCCACTCCCTCTTGAAATAGTGTACGAGCAGAGTTCCCACATGGCTTAAACATACAACACGCACAGCATCTTGCACATACGCGCACCCTGTGATTTGGAGCATTCTGTGTATGTTTGTCTCCAACTCCCTCCCCCGCCCTCCCGTGGGCTTTTCCCCCATTAGGCAAATGGAAGGCCCATGCCACCTGTTAGCATTACATCATTGGCTCCGCAGAACACAGTTGCACCAAAGGCCTTAAACAAAGTAGTTCTTCTTGTATTGTTTGCACTCAAAGAGCTGATATCATGCCAACTGATGTCATTGTATGTCTTTGTGTAACTGCTATGGCAACTGGGCAGGTGGGGAGCCCCCAGCTGATGTCATTGGGAAAGGAGGTGTAGAGACAGAATTTTAAAAAGCTGTACGCTGCTTTTTTCTGTGTGTGGGGTTTTCTGGCATGCATTTTTTTTTTTTTATAACTAGCTGCTTTTAAGACAAATTACAGTGTGAGTACCCTAAATAAGAACTGAGAGAAGTTTAGTGCTTTTTATTTTTTGTTTCCCTCTTAGAGACTTCTTTTGAGTTTGTTTTGTTGTCCTTTCTTCTCATCTTATATGGAAAAATGTAACAACTGCCTTTTTCTTAAGAAAAAAGTGGATTAGGTTCCCATTACAGAATCTGTATGGAACTGTTTACTTAGATTTTTGTGGAGACCAAGCTGAAGGATTTTTAAAATAACTCTTTAGGGTTCCTTTTGTGTAGCCTATGATGGGGACAATGGGTAGTTTTTATTTTATTTATTTTTTAAGTATTCACTGGTGAAGTTTTTCTGGTTTTCCATTTTTCTTTTGACTTGAAAAACTCTCTCTTTGGGCCCAAACTTTATCATCATAATTTCCTAGCAGAAGAAACTAATGATGTGTAAGGGCATATTCGAACTCTATGAATAAATTGAAATGTGTATGTAGTTCTTGCTTTTCTTTGTACAAGCAAGGGTAGATTTTGACTTTACTAATGTTTATGAGTAAAGTGATCACATTATACTGACTTTTCTTTAGATCTTTACCACACCTTAAAGAAAATATGGTTTCTCTCTTTTACATGACTGACCTGCTCTGGGTCCACCTGCTGTGAACAGTCAGAGACTGGGTCTAGGTTACAGTCTGGGCTTCCTGCTGTGGTTGCCAAAGATGAGACTTGAAATGGAGAAGAACATTTGTTAGGTTCAGAAACTCGTGGACAGATAGACTTCCTGTCGTTATTTCAACATAGCCATACCCTGTTCACACTTTGTATTTTCTGTCTTATCTCCTAGAACTATCAAGACAGCCATAAGGCATCTGTCTTTGGGGACAGATGTCACATTCTGGTGGCTGTCAGCTAACAGGCGTTTTCCAACTTCCCCTTCTTTTCAAAGGGAAGGCCAGGGTGTATCTAGTGCTGCCTGATTAGAATTAGAGCTCGGTAGGTGGTGACAATGTCAGCCCAGACTTCACAGCCCTTACAGGCATATTATGTAATTGGAGCCTTAATCCCTTGGGCTTGTCCCTGTGTGCAATTACTTGTAACAAATATTAAAGGAAAATTTGAACAATAAACTGTGACCCATAAATTCCCTAACTTTAGCAACTGCTTTTTGCATAGTCCTTCAGCTTTTGGTGAATGTTTTTGAACTAGCTTCTTTTAAATTTTAAATTTAATATTATACATTTTTTTTTGTTGTCACACACTTTTTACAACTACTGCTTTAATGGTTATATAATATTCTATGTTGAATGTAATAACTTCTTCTTTGCTTTTTTTCCCATTTTAATTTATTTTTGTTTTTCACTTGGCCTTTTTTTTTTT
>VBSM01002153.1:52054994-52068924 GCA_008086735.1 Cheirogaleus medius
CGTTTCCAACGATGTATGGCTACAGAAAAAGCCCCACCGGGATAGACCTCAACCTCACTTGGCCTTTTTCATAAAACAGATATTGCTGTAGTGAACCATCTTCACAAATCTGACTGAATATTTTTGGTTAGAAGATTTCCCTAAGATCCATTCCCATAAATTAGACTGTACTTGTTCAGGGGAAGGCTTGCATTTGAAAAATGGGGGAAAAGAAGAGTTTAAGCTCTTCGTGCTAGACCCATAACTCTTGGGAGGCGGCACAGAGCCTTAAGCTCAAAGGTATATAGATCCGTTAAAGGTTTCCTGAAGGGTTTATGTGCACACAAACCTTGGAAAGTCAAGTATAAGGGACCGAGCTGCTCTCAGATTCCATTCAACTGGAAGTCAAGGATGACAAATGTCAGGGACCTACATGGGGAACATAAAACAAAAGAGATCATGAGGACAACTCACCCCACCCCAGTCTAGCTTGTCTTTTCCAAGTATTTCTCTGTTGCTTTTATTTGTGGGCAATCATATAAATAATATTAATTAAAAATAACTAATACTTGCTGAGCACTACTGTGTGCGGGGAACGTGCTAAGCATCTTACATTGTATTCATTCTTCTCAGACTCATGATCAGATTCAGAGGTAGATGCCATTACCCTCATTTTACAGATGGGGGAACTGAGGCACAGAGCGATAAATTAACTTGCCCAATTCACAGAGCGGGGAAGTGGTGGTACTCAGGTTACAGATAAAGTAATCTGGCTCTTCCAAGGTCCCTGCTTGTAACCCCCCTGTTGCGTCGGGAGCAAACGTGGCCCTCTGATCCAGGTGGACTAGGAAGGGCGCGACGCCGCGCCTGCGGGCCGAGGTCGTCTGCGCTGTGGCTCCCAGCGCGGGCCCGTGCGGGCCCAACTTGCGGCTGGCGGAATCGCCGCGGGGACGGCCTTCCCGGGAACGCGCCTCCTGGTGTGGACAGCGCGGACTCCCCGCGCTCTGCAGGCGGCGGTGCCCGCCGGAGCTTGCCCGGGTCTCCGAATAGACTTTCGTTCTTTGTCTGGCTACACGTGCATGCCTTTTAAAGAGGACCTAAGGCGACACTGCGCACTCGTTCGTGTGGGGAGGCGGCATTTCCTGCCGGCGCTGCAGCCTTAGTCACTGCGGCTTTCTCTGTTTCCAGGTGGACTTAGCGGTTTTAAGCAGAACCATGAGAACCTCTGTGACAATTCCCTCCAGCTCCACGAGTGCCGGGAGGCGGGGGGCGGCGCGTCTGCGGCCTCGAGCGCGCTGCCCGCGCCCGCGCCCGCCACGCCCGACCTGGAGAGCGCGGAGCTCACGCCCGTGCTGCCCTTCCTGTTCCTGGGCAACGAGCAGGACGCGCAGGACCTGGGCACCTTGCAGCGGCTGAACATCGGCTACGTCATCAACGTCACCACCCACCTCCCGCTCTACCACTACGAGAAGGGCCTGCTCAACTACAAGCGGCTGCCGGCCACCGACAGCAACAAGCAGAACCTGCGGCAGTACTTCGAAGAGGCCTTTGAGTTCATTGGTAACGCTCTCCCTGGGGAGCCCCTCGTCCCTCCCTTTACCTTCCCCTCCAGCTCTTGCTTTGATGCCAAGTTCACGGTTTATTCATGTGTTGCAGAAAAAGCTACTCTGAGGTGTTTCCAGTCCGCTACCTGCTGCAGCCTAAAAATAGTGCCTCAAGTCATAGCCGGTTGAGTGTGTCGGAGCCGTCGGGAGGGATATAAAAGAACAGTTATTGCATTTTGTTGGAATCCATTCAATTAGAATTCTCATTCTTCAAGTTCTCAGGCGGGCGCGGTGGCTCACGCCTGTGATCCTAGCGCTCTGGGAGGCGGGAGGATCGTTTGAGCTCAGGAGTTCGAGACCAGCCTGAGCAAGAGCGAGACCCCGTCTCCACTAAAAATAGAAAAATTAGCCGAGCACAGTGGCAAGTGACTGTAGTCCCAGCTACTAGGGAGGCTGAGGCAGGAGGATCGCTTGAGCCCAGGAGTTCCAGAGGTTGCTGTGAGCTAGGCTGACACAGGACACTGAACTCCCCTCCAGGCAACAGAGCAAGACATTGTCTAAAAAAAAAAAAGACTTCATCCCTCAAGTTCTCAATGAAAAAGTGGTAGGGGGTTAGCATTTAATATGCTCTGTAACCAGAAGAATGGATGGAAAATAAGACATTAGAAGCCAGAGCTGGTGCTGCTAGAGTCCCTCACTGCCTTGCAGGCAGTAACACACCGTGGGTCTCACACAATTTCCACCACACCCCTACCGCCCTCTTAAGCCTTATTCATACAGCGTAGGAGAGATGCTTTCTTTTGACAGTTCACTCCAAACTCACTGAAGTAAGAAAGATCAGGTTGTGTAGCCTAAGTAGTTCATAAGGAGGAAGATCCTAGCAACAGCAGGCTTTAATCTCCAGAAGAAAGCAACTGTCAGCCTAATCCTAATCTTACCTTTTGCTACTTCCGTAGCTTCAAATTGTTGTGAGGCTCAAGTTATCATTTTGGGAACACCTGGCACGTAGCAGACACTCAACCATTTTTTTCAAGTGACTCCAACTTTTATTGCTATAAAGGGGTGGCCCAATACTTTTCCTAAATATTGCAACAGGTTGTTACTGTTCTAGAAAGAATATACTCATGTTTGGTACTCCTGAGTCAGAAAAACAAACAAACACCAACACCTTAGATTTAGCGGCCAAGGGATCTGGTGGATCTGCTGTGATGTGTGCAGCTTTGGGCATCTGCCCAGCTGTTTTCCTTCAGCGCAGGATCATGGAATATTTATTCAGTCTGGAAGGAAATTCAGAGTGGTCATTGAACTTAGAGAAGTAAAGTGACTTCTCTAAGGTCATAGGAATTCTAGTGTCAGAGAAGCGACCAGAATCCAGGGCTTTGACTCCCAGGTCTGAGGCCTTTCTACAACACACTAGGGTGGTGTTTATGATGTCCTATTAATTAATTTCAAACTGGCAACTCTGTGGATACAAAGATACCTCAGATTCTTTATTAATAAAATCAGAGCCGAACCTTTAGCCCTGAGGAAGAATTATTTGTCACCACGTAGATGAGGAACTTCTGGTTGATACATGATATTATGACTGAGATTCCATCTGACTTCATTCCAGTTAGGGGAGTTAGGAAAGTGTTTTCCATTTAACAAGTAATGTAAGACATGCTTGTTCAAAGAGGATTTCAACCCAAGTGCTCACATTCCTTACAGATTATTCAGGTTCACCTGCCTGTTTCGTTTTGTTTTGTAAGAAAGAAAACAAAACCAATAACAAACAGCGTTTAGCCTAAAGACAATTCAGAATCACAACCTGCATGGGCACAATTTTATTTTCATTGTTATATTATTAGATAAACTGAAGTCTTATAGTCTTGCTTTAGGAGAAACACAGCAGGTTTTATAAATGTAACTTTAACAGAGAGTCTGCTGTAAACTAAGCAGGGTCTAGGTTTAGGGTTTAACTATGCCTGTCTATTTAATTCTGATCGAGTGATATTGTTCCCGTATTCTCTGAGGCTGTCTGGCTGGTATCGTTCCCATTGTTCACACAGGAGGATGGAGGCTCTGGGAAGTTTCGTAACTCACACAAGGCCACTCAGCTAGTGTGCATGGAACCACTGGGCAAGCCTAGCACGTAGCGGCTCACGCTGCTGGCCACCATGCTTTCTGGTCCAGATTTGGAGGTCAATAGCATGTACTAAAGAGAAGAAAGTGAAAAAGGGAGATGCTTGCTTTTCTTGAAATACTGTTGACTATGAGAAGGAAGCTTCATCTCTAGATTTTTAAAATGAATGTTTACATCATCTTTCTTTCCTTGGTCCACTAGTGGGTAGCCAGTAGAAGTTTCTCTAACCTCTTCTCCTTCCCTACCTACTCTAATAGTATTTTCATCTAATAGTATTCCTTCAAGGAAGCTTTCTTGGGGATGCCTTTGAGTCTAGAAGAGTCATTAAGAATCCAGTCAGGGCCAGTTGCAGTGGCTCACGCCTGTAATCTTAGCACTTTGGGAGGCTGAGACAGGAGGATTGCTTGAGGCCAGGAGTTTGAGACCAGCCTGAGCACCATAGTAAGCCCTTGTCTCTACAAAAAACACAAAAATTGGCTGCATGTGGTGGCGCTCACCTATAGTCCCAGCTACTCGGGAGGCTGAGGCAGGAGGATCACTTGAGCCCAGGAGTTTGAGGCTACAGTGAGCTATGATGACGCCACTGCACTCTAGCTGGGGCAACAGAGCGAGATTCTATCTTGGGTGGGTGGGGAATAGGAAGAGAGAAGGGGGAGAAAGAATTTCATCAGGCAGTGCCCATGAGTTATTCTCTTGGGCTTTTAATATATCTGAAAATTTAGAAAGTCTTTTCTCTTTCAAGTGCTCTGGATTCTGAGCCATTGCTGGAATTCCTTCATCTTCTGCATCATTGCCATGTTGGACTATCATACGTGGGTGCAAAAGGGGTCGAATACTTGAGAGGTCACGCTATGGACCTTTATACCACAAGTCTTTAGTTAACTTTGCAACAATTGGCTTTTCTGGTGAGAAACTGAACATAGTAACTTTTTAGTATTTTGTTCCTTTAGCTTTGATCAGAGCTTAGAAAGATTGTGAAACTCCTATGCATTTAATACCAGTCCCTATACAGAGCAATTCTGTAGTATAAGGAAAGAAATGTGCTTTTTCTCTAACACAGAAATATTGTTAATGACACTAGTTTTGATTAGTCACACAGTCTGGCAATTGAGATTAATATCTTTAATCAGAAGAAAAATTATATATAAACATATGCATATATGTGTATGTGTGTGTTTAATTTTTTCCCTCCCTTCATCTTTTCTTTTTTTTCAGTAGTAGAGGCCAGAAAAAAAAAAAAAAAAAAAAAAAAAAGGCAAGAAGACATTCGAGAGGGAGGTTCAGTAGCTTAAGCAGTAGCTGGCTCTCCGCCTTGTTGGAGGCCCGGCTCCAGGCCCGGCTCCCCTCGCCCCTGTAGACGCGGGCGCCTCACTCGCGCCACGTGATTCCAGCCAATGTTCTGAAAGCCGTGGCGGGAAATCATAACTAACTGGTAGATTACACTTGGTTTTGAAGCCATTTTAATTCCTTCCTTCTCTGCCAAGTAAAGCGTTGTGCAGTGTAGACGAACGTGTCTCTCCGCCGCCCTCACGGCTGCCTCTCTGCCCGCAGAGGAGGCGCGGCTGCGCGGGAAGGCGCTGCTCGTGCACTGCCAGGCCGGCGTGTCCCGCTCCGCCACCGTCGTCATCGCCTACCTGATGAAGCACACTCGGATGACCATGGCCGACGCCTACAAGTTTGTCAAGGGCAAGCGGCCGATCATCTCCCCGAACCTCAACTTCATGGGCCAGCTGCTGGAGTTCGAGGAGGACCTGGACGCGGGCGTGACGCCGCGCATCCTGGCGCCGCGGCTGCCGGGCCTGGAGACGGCCGTGTGAGCGCGCCTCCGCCCTCCGCCCCGGAAGCACTCTTGTTGAGAACGTTTTACTCTTGACAAGTGTGAGAAGGCTGTAACTTTTGACGCCGTTGAGATTCCCTTCCCACAGACGGACACAGCAGGGAGGCTAAAGAAGCAATTTTTTTAAGCCGACAATAAAACTTGTTTCTCCCCCTTTTCCTTTTAAGCTATTTGTAGAGTTTATGACTAAATAGTCTGTGCAGGTTCATAGACCGACGGTACTATACTTTAAACCAATTCAAAAGAACCAAAAGTAAATAGAGAAGACACTGAATCATGAAGGCCTAGGATCCACCTGGGCCAAACCCAACCAAACCAAGCCCTGTAGTGCTCACGGTGCGGAGAGAGGACCAGGGCAGCTCAACCGGTCTAAGAACCCTTCAGACATTCATTGAAGAGACAAAGGATGTTGCTGATTTTGTGTGTTTCATGTCTGGATTTTTTTTTCCCCCTTGTCTGGGTTTAAGAGATTTTTTGAAATAGCAAGGAATTGACCATTCTACCATATGCCTTCACTGGCTTCTTGTGCAATAATATGGTGTTTTGAGTGTGCAAACGAGCTAGAGCTGGCAGCTGAATGATATAGTGCAAATTTGCCAGCTTGGAGATAGAAAGGAATTCAACAATGTACCAATTTACTTTCCCTCCCACCTTTTTCCCTTTTTTTTTTTTTATTTGATTCTGGTTACAGTGCCATAAACTTGTTACATATGTATATCAGAATGTAAAAAAAAAGACAAAAAATTATTTAAAAATATTTTTCGCAAAAAAACAAAAACACTTGGTCTGTTTCTGTTGATTGTGTAAAAATTTATTTTCATTATATAAATGAAACTCATTTGGGGATGTGTCTTTTTTTCCCCTCCTCTTTTACCTCCACTCAAGTTCAAGCCTCTGTTTCCTCTGGTAACTTGGATATGTAACATAATTGGAAATAAAACACATTTTTATATAAGGAAAGGGAAATGAAGGGAACATATCCTCTGTTCTCACCGTGGAGCGGAGAGAATTAGCAAGGAAGGGAAAGAGCTCCAGTATTCATCTGCTGGGCACGAGCCCCTCTTTGCTCACAACCTGTAATGCTCTTCTGCAAGAATACTTCCTCTTCCATTGGAGAAGCCTCAGGTGACACTGTATGGTGTGCGACGTCCCCATTAGGCTTTGAGCCTTGGTGACCAAATTCACTGCCAGATTGATTGGTTAAAATTCATTGATCTCCCCAATGGCTATTTAATAAATATTTGTGACAATCTGTCATTTAGAGGTCTTGATGGTTCCATACCCCTCCGTTGCCACTTGCTCATAAGACGTTTTGGTGACATTAACGATAGTAGTGCGTCGCAGCAAATTGCCATTGCCTACTGTTTCTCCAGCAAACTGAACTCAGCTTTGTGTGCATAGCTTCCTCCTGATAACACTTGCTAATTATTATACATAGCTGGCTCCCCAATTCACACATGATACGGGGTGGGCTAGGGGAAGAATACGATACAAACATTTTCTGTGTAATTAAAATACATGTCTAGAGGGACTTGGCCGTAGAGAGATGTGCACAAGCTGGAATTTGCCTGGGGTGAATAAAAGAGTTGAAAAATCTGGAATGTCCAATCCTACATGACTACAATTTGACATAAATATTTTTTGTGTATCTTTGCTTACAAATGTTAGAAGGAAATATTTTGGGCATTTATTTTTTAAAGTACATTTTCTACCAAAAGTCATTTAAATTTTTCTTTTACTACAAAAGTGGAGACTGCATTTAGCAGGAATTAACTGAGAGCTGTTTTGGATTATTTTAGTTTAATACGAAGTGTTAATCAAGTGAAAAGTACATCTCTGTTGCCATGCTTTCTACTCTTCAGACTGACAATTTCCTTGGTGTTAGAGTTTATTTAAGGAGTCAGGTTGATATATAATTAGTGATTTAAAATACATGGTAATTTATCAGACCTTCTTTTTGTTTATTCTAAGTCTAAATATTAAATTTCTGATAGCCTATAAGGTGTATTCCCTCCCTCCCTCCCTTTCTCCCTCCCTTCTTCCTACCTTCCTTGTTCCTTATTTCTAAACAAAATAAGGAGAAAATCAATATAGTTTCTCTTTTTGGCTACATGGAAATGATTTATGTTTTTAGAAGTTTATGATTTGGGGAGAAAATCTATCCTGGGCAGGCAGGAATTCTGCCAACCAGAATATCAAGAATTCTGAGAGGGACTCGGGTCTTTTCTACTCATCTACTTTGAGTCAGCCTCCATTTCTTCATAAGGAATGTTAACCACCTCATAAAAATAATGTGGATTAACCAAGCCATCGCTCCAGAAACCAGACTCCCCAGGTTTCTGGGCCTCGCTAGGTACCTGGGAGCTTTAGAGCTGAGCTAGGAGATATTCGTGTCTTCCTAAGAAAGCACAGTATCTGACCAACACATGCGTCATTCTCAGGATCCATCAAGGGTTGTTTTATGCTGAGTGAATTTAATTAATAGAATGAATCTGAGATATATTTAATAGATAAAAAACAGATATAGCAGGCATTGTTATCTTGAGTTGACCAGAACGCCAGCTCCGGCTCCTCTGTGCATAGCGCATTTCTTTCAGTAGTTGATACTTTTCCATTCAATGCATAGTAACCAGATAGAGGTTTCACATTTCATGGAAGAGCTTGTGCCCGTTACTTGTGGATAAGGATGGGCAGGGCCGGGCAGGAGTCTGGGCAGGGATGCTGACAAATTGGGGACAAAGGTAAGGAGAGGGATGGCAGAAGGATGTGCACAACCCAGCAATGGCATACTGGCCGTAAAATGGAAATGAAATATGAGAAACAGGACAAAATGGGAGTCTAGAGTGAAAAAAAAGAAGAAGAAACCTAGAAACCTATGTCTGAGTAAAGGACTAGGACCTGAATCACACTCCAAAAGTGGAATAAGATAGAATGGTAATAAATCCTAATTCTAATAATTCTAAATAAATGCTAATAAATTCTTCTAACTAGATCTTCAAAAGGTAAGAAGCCTGGCAACCAAAGTAATCAATTCATCAAGCTTTCACCTTGTTTGGATGGGGCTCTTGTAAATAAGCCACAACACATGTTTTTTTTCAACCCAACATGAAACCTCCAATCTCCTGAAACGTGAGTTGCTGTTTTGTTTCAAACCCTGATTGGAGAGAGTGATTGTATATGGATGGGTGAGGGGGCAGGGTAGTAGAAAATAACTATTAAGCTATTAAGCACTGGTATCCAGAAGGATGGGTAACAGTTATTTAGAAACAAGTGTACAAAATTACACCTGACTACAGAAGACTTCCTGCCTTTTGGAGGTGGTAGAATATGGTTCCCAATTTCCTCCTCTGTGACAACTTTTGTGGGTTTTCGGTGCAAGGTACACCTATCAGGGTTTGATCAGAAGCAGAAACATGAATGGTATAGAAAGGGGTTTATTCAGGATTAGACCTCAGACAATAGTGGGATCTCATGAAGAAATCAATGGGAGTGAGTGTTGCTGCTGTCTGCTGATGAGCTGAACTCTCTGTGAACAGGTAGGAGAGAAATTGGGTGTGATGTAGGGGAGAGCAAAAAAGAACTGGAATTAGGAGCTTTTTACCAACCCTGATGGGGTGACTTGGAAGAGAACCTAGTGCCCTTTGCCACGGAGCTGAGCATGCACCCAGCATAGGACATAGCAAAGCTGAAGGCAGAACTCCAGGGTCTGCAACCACAGCTGCCTCGCTAAGTCAAGGTGAACACTGGGTCAGGGAACACGTGTGCTAGCCCTCATAGTGCTTGGCGCCCCCTTCGAAGAGCTGCTGCTGTAATTCTGCTTTTCCAACCTGCAAATTTCCCTTAAGGTTAACCTTAACTCAGTATAAAACAGATGAGGGAATTCTGGAAAATGTAGCTCCTCATTTAGCTAAGTTGATAATGAACAAACCTATCCCAGTCCATCCCTTGCTGACTTGGCATCTACCATGTACACATCTTTTAAACAAATATAACTTTGAAATGAAGACATTAGCAAAATGATGTTTCTACCTAATAAGATGCAACTATCACTTCTACAGATGAAAACATACTCTCTCCCCAAAAGATGATGCACAGATAGTCCCAATCTGTTACTTTATCAATTTGGGGATGATATTCGGTCCTCTTCCAGCAGAGATACACTTTCCCTTTGATGTCATGTAATTTAAATATACTGAAATGTAAGGATGTTATAAGTTGAATTGTGTCTGCCAAAAAGATATGTTTAAGTCCTAAACCCTGGGCCTTGTAAGTATGATCTTATTTGGAAATAGGGTCTTTTGGGAAACATTTTCAGTAAAGAGCCAGATAATAAATATTTTGACTTTGAAGGACAGATGGTCTCTGCCATAACTACCCAAATCTGCCATAGATAAAATGTAAATGGATGAAATTAACTGCATTCTAATATACTTTATTTATAAACATCCAGCAGTCTAGATTTGGCCCATGGGCCAAATTTGTTAACTCCTGGTCTTTATTAACAGGTATGGAGAAACAAGCATTTGCCAACTCAATAGCTCCTCACCCGGTGCCATGTTGATTTGTTCCATCAGTGAAACTACTTTGGGAGCAACAGTTGTAATTGGAGCCAACATCTGATTATGATCCATTGTCATTCTTCAAAATTCATCTGTGTTATGCATAAGGCAAATAGGCAAACAAATGGGGAATATGGTAGGAATCTGCATCCTTGAATTTTGTTTTGGTCCCTATTGGTAGCACTAATCTCCGCAATCCTTTAGGAGTTCAATATTCCTTTGGCTTGCTATTTTGGCATGTAGCTTATTGCTGTACAACAAACTACTACAAAATTTAGTGGCTTAAAATAATAAAAATTGTTTGTCTTGTTCATTAATCTGTTCCAGGCAGATTCAGTAGAGACAGCTCATCTCTGATAAATTCATTAAGATAAGAAATGTCATCTGGGGCACCCAGAATGGGGCTGGGGATCTATTTCCAAGATGGCTTGCTCACATGACTGGCATGTGCTTCTTGTAATGGGCTTGGAACTCAGCCAAGGTTGTCCCCTGAATATACGTTGGCTTTTCTCCACATAGACCTCTTCATGGGGATGCTTGGGCTTCCTCAAAACATGGCAGCTAGTTTCCAAGAACAAGTATTCCAAGAGGCCTGGATGAAGGCTACAAGGATTCTGAATAACTTAAACTCTGAAATTCCATATCACTTCTACCAAATTCTATTTAATATTTATTAAATGATTCACTAATGCAAGCCCAGATTCAAAGGAAGGGAAGTTAGACTTTACTTCTCAGTGGGAAGAGTAGCAAAGAACTTGTGACTGTCTTTAATCCACCATAGTTTATTTTGCATAAAAAAGCCAATATATGGAAAAGAATCTATAGGAGGCAGCAGTAGTATTGGGATGACAGTAAAAAAAAGCTATTACATGACACTTCAAGGGACAGGAGATCAACTCCTAGTAGTTAAGGGCAAAGGCCAGACCTCACCTTGGGAAAGGTTAATTTTTCACTATGTGGGCTACCTCCTGGTCTCTGTCCAAGGCTCTCTTACAGCAAAACGATCATCTCTTTCTAGGAACTTACATTTAGTATAGCATTTACAGGACAGACAGAGCAATAGTATTATGTGAATATACCTGGCACGTGGAGAACCCAGTGTGGAGTAGAGATTGATTTAAAGAAACAGCAAATTCATATCCTAATGCCATTCCATATTTTCATATTTTTGTATTAAGTTAATTATTCAGTTTCCTCCTTGGCCTACCAACATCACTTTGGGTTAGGCTAAGTCTTCACTACACACACTATTTCTGAATCAGATTATACAGCCATATGGTGGATAACATATACTCCTGTGAAAATGGATTGTACTAGTTAGATTATTTTTGTCATACCCAACTAAATCAGACATAAGGGGCCAAGGAGGGGAAAACATTCAGGGCACATAGCACCTGCTTTAAGAATCATCCACAAGTTCAGCTGCTGAAATGACCTGTTGTACCCCTAAGACCAGTTTTACCTACTAGCTGCTGATACAACCTCCTAATTCTAAGAGTAGTTGTTACCTACTTTTTGGATTTTGCAACTGAGAAATCTGTGATGAGTGTGTCACTCACCAATCACCACTTGCCAGCTCTCAAAAACTTTGCTAGTGCCAATGAACTTTGTTTCAAAAAATACAAAACATTTTTCTTTCTAATAAAATTCCTAAAACTTTTCTTTATTCTTTGGACATATCAAAGTCCACCTCGTTCTGTGTGTATGTGCCAAACTGCAATTTTTTTTATTTCATCATATTATGGGAGTACAAATATTGTTAAGGTTACATATATTGCCCTCGCCACCCCTCCCCCGCCCCATGCCAAGTCAGAGCTTCTAGCGCGTCCATCCTCCGGTGGTGTGCATTGAACTCATTATGTAAGTATACACCCATCCCCACCTCCCCTGCCTCCTGCCTGACACCCGATAAATGTTTTTGTATTTTTTGACATTTTGGTTACATTTTATATCTTTGACTCTCCCTAGAAAGGGTTAGAGGTATGCTCTTCCCCTCCACAATGCTCACCACATCCCTAAGATGTGGGTCTCCCCCACCCCAATCCCTGGTGAACACTACCACCATTTGAGCACCATAGTGTTAATCAGTCAGTACCAATTTGATGGCGAGTACATGTGGAGCCCATTTTCCTGATCTTGCGTCACCTCACTTTGGATAATGGGCTTAAGCTCAATCGAGGATAATATAAGTGATGCTAGCTCACTGTCGTTTCTCAGAATTGAGTAATATTCCATTGTGAACATATACCAAATTTTAATTATCCACTAATGGATTGACGGGCACTTGGGTTGTTTCCATGTCCTTGCAATAGTGAATTGTGCTGCCATAAACATTCGGGTGCAGATGTCTTTATAATAGAATGTCTTATGCTCTTTGCGGTAGATGCCTAACAATGCTATTGCTAGGTCGAATGGTATTTCTATTTTTAGCTGTTTGAGGTATCTCCAAATTCTTTTCCACAAAGGTTGCACTAATTTGTAGTCCCACCAGCAGTGTAAGAGTGTTCCTGTCTTTCCACATCCTGGCCAGCATTTGTTGTTTTGGGATTTCTTGATACAGGCCATTCTCACTGGGGTTAGGTGGTATCTCATTGTGGTTTTGATTTGCATTTCTCTAATGGTTAGAGATGTTGAGCATTTTTTATATGTTTCAATTCTGTCTGCTTTGGAGAAGTTTCTGTTCATTTCCATTGCCCATTTCTTGATGGGGTTGTTTGACATTTTCTTGTTAATTCTTTTGAACTCTAGATAGATTCTTGTTATTAGACCTTTATCAGAAGTGTAGAGAGCAAATATTTTCTCCCATTCTGTGGGTTGTCTATTTGCTCTAATGATAGTTTCCTTGACTGTGCAGAAGCTTTTTCATTTGATCAGATCCCATTTGTTTATTATTGATGCTGCGGTGATTGCCTTGGGGGTCTTCCTCAAAAATTCTTTTCAGGCCAATATCTGCTAGGGTTTTCCCAACATCTTCTTCTAGGATTCTAAGGTTTCATGCCTTAGGTTTAAATCTGTTATCCATCTTGAGTGGATTTTTGTGAGAGGTGAGAGGTAGGGAACCTGATTCAATCTTCTGCATGTAGCTATCCAGATTACCCAGCACCATTTATTGAAGAGAGATTCTTTTCCCCATTGTATATTTTTGTCTGCTTTATCAAAGATTAGGTTACCGTATGCAGATGGTTTCATCTCTGGAATCTCAGTTCTATTCCAAATATCGATGCTTCTGTTCTTGTGCCCATACCAGGCTGATTTAACTATTAACTCCTTATTGTACAGCTGGAAGTCAGGAAGACTGATGCCTCCCAGTTTGTTCTTTTTACTTAAGATTGCTTTGGCTATACGAGGTTTTCTCTGGTTCCATAGAAAGTGCAGATTTATTTTTTCTTGATCTGTAAAGAATGATGGTGGTACTTTGATGGGGATTGCATTAATTTTGTAGATGACTTTAGGTAATATTGACATTTTAACAATATTGATTCTACCAATCCATGAACAAGGTAGATTTTTCCATCTGTTTACATCTTTTACAATTTCTTTTTTTAGCATTTTTTAGTTCTCCTTGTATAAGTCTTTTGTATCTTTCATTTAATATATTCCTAGAAATTTAATTTTCTTTGGGGCAATAGTAAAAGGTATTGCGTTTTTGATTTGAGTTTCTGCTTGATGGTTCTTAGCATATATGAATGCTTCTGATTTGTGTATATTGATTTTGTAACCTGAAACTTTACTGAATTCATTTACCAAACCTAGGAGTCTCTTGGATGAATCAAGGGGGTTTTCTAGGTATTATATCATATCATCAGTGAACAGCGGGAGTTTGATCTCATCTGCACCCACTTGCATGCCCTTAATACCCCTCTCTTGCCTGATTGCTATAGCTAGGACT
>VBSM01002153.1:52069024-52086973 GCA_008086735.1 Cheirogaleus medius
ATGAGCTGCCTATGCCTATTTTGTTAAGAGTTTTTATCATAAAGATGTGTTGGAATTTGTCAAATGCTTTTTCTGCTTCTATTGACAGAATCATATGGTCTTTGTTCTTGTTTTTATTTATAAGATGAATCGCATTTATAGACTTGCGTATGTTGAACCAGCCTTGCATCCCTGGAATAAAGCCCACCAGGTCATGGTGAATTATTTTTTTGATGTGCTACTCAATTCTGTTTGCTAAAATTTTGTGGAAGATTTTTGCATCTATATTCATGAGGGATATTGGTCTGTAATTTTCTTTTTTTGTTGCTTCCTTTCCTGGCTTTGGTATCTAGGTGATATTGGCTTTGTAGAATGAGTTAGGAAGGATAGCATCCTTCTCAATGGTGTGGAATAGTTTCTGTAGTATACGTATGAGTTCATCTTTGTATGTTTGATAGAATTCTGAAGTGTAGCCACCTATCCAGAACTTTTCTGTTTTGGGGAGGTTATTAATTACTTCTCCAATATCTTAGCTTGAGATTAGTCTATTTAGGAATTCTGTTTCCTCCTGAGTGAACATAGGGAGGTTTATGAATCCATAAATTTTTCCATTTCCTCCTCGTTATGTAGTTTTTGAGCATATAGTTTTTTATAGTAGTCAAACATAATGTTTTGTATTTCTGTGGTGTCTGTTGTGACCTCTCCTTTTTCATTTCTTATTGAGTGTATTAGAGTCCTTTCTCTTTGTTCTTGTCAATCTAGCAAAAGGGACATCAATTTTGTTTATCTTTTAGAAGAACCAGCTTCTAGTTTTGTTGATCTTCTGTATAATTCTCTTGTTCTCCATTTCATTTAGTTCTACTTTGATCTTCATTGTTTCTGTTCTTCTACCAGGATTGGAATTGGTTTGCTCTTCTTTTTCCAAGTCCTTGAGTGTATTCATTAGGTTGTCAGTATCTAAACTTTCTGGTTTTTGATGTGAGTGTTTATTGCCATTAGTTTTCCTCTCAGGTAAGCTTTTGCTTTATCCCACAGGTTTTGGTAACAAGTGTCTCCGTTATCATTTTGTTCAAAGAAACTCTTGATTTCCTTCCGACTTTCATCCTTGACCCAATAATTTTTCAATAATAGATTGTTTAGTTTCCATTATTTTGTGAGGTGTTGAGTGTTTCTATAGGAATTGAACTGTAATTTTATACCACTATGGTCAGAAATGATACAATGTATAATTTCTATTTTCATGAATTTCTTGAGATCTGATTTGTGGCCTAGGATGTGATCAATTTTGGAAAAGAATCCATGGGCTGCTGAGAAGAATATAAATTCAACTTTATTTCAGTGCAATGTTCTGTAGAGATCTGTCAGAACTTTTTGATCAAGGGCTCTATCCCGGTCCATTATTTCTTTGATAATTTTCTGTTTGGAGGATCTATCCAGATCATTCAGTAGAGTGTTGAAGTCCTTTGCTACTATGGCAGTGTTGTGTAACATGATATTTAGATCAGACAAGCTTTGCTTTATATAATTGGGTGCTCCTGCATTGGGTGCATAAATATTAAAAATTGTTAAATCTTCTTGGTGTATCTTCCCTTTCACCATTATAAAATGGCCATCTTTATCATTTTTTACTTTTGCTATTTTAAAGCTTATGTTATCTGCAAATAATATAGCTACCTCAGCTTTCTTTTGACTTCCATTGGACTCGATGATAGTTTTCCATGCTTTGACCTTCTGCCAGAATACATCTTTGTGGGTTAGATGTGTTTCCTGTATACAGCAGATAGTAGGCTTGTGGATTTTTATCCACTCTGCCAGTCTATGTCTCTTCAGAGGACAGTTTAAGCCATTTACATTTATTGAGAGCATTGAAATTGGAGGAAGATTTCCATTCATATTGTTTGGTGAAGTCCTGTTGGTTTGTCTTACTCCTTGAGCCATACTGCAGTTCAAGATATAACCTTTAATTCTTTGAAGATTTTACATTGAGGAGTGTCTATTGCCCTGTTCTATTAGAAATGCGAGTCTGAGAACTTCCTGTAAGGATTTTGTAAATTCCTTAAGTGATTGCTTGTCTGAAAAGGACTTAATTTCTCCCTCATAGATGAAACTTAATTTTGCCGGATGAAGAATTCTAGCTTGGGCCTTATTCTGTTTTAGAAGATTAAGGATAGACACCCAGTCCCTCCTGGCTTGTAAGGTTTCAGATGAGAAGTCTGCTGTTATTCTGATAGGTTTTCCTTTATAGGTTAATTGTTGTTTTCGCCTCGCTGCATGGAGGATTGCTTCTTTCATGTTTACTTTGGTCAGTCTAATGACCATGTGATGAAGTGATTGCCTTTTCATGTTGAGTCTCCCAGGAGTTCTGTGTGCTTCTTGTATTTGGATATCAAGATTTCTGCCCAGGCCAGCATATTTTTCTCCAATATTCCTTGAAATAGGTTTTCCAGCCCTTGTGAATGTTCCTCTTCCCCTTCCGGAATCCTGATCACCCTGTGATTCGGCTTTTTTACATAATTCCGCACTTCTTGTATGCTTTGGTCTTGTCTCTTGTTTCTGTGTTCCATTTCTTCCGCTGATTTGTTTGGCACATAGGCATAATCTTCAAGCTCTGAGATTCTTTCCTCTGCATGGTCCATCCTGTTCTTGATGCTTTCCACTGTATTATGGAGATCCTTGATTGTTTCCTTCATTGCCAAAATTTCTGATTGGTTTTTCTGTATAATTTCAATTTCTTTGGAGATTTTTTCATTCATTTCCGGAATTGTTCTTGTGATTTCTCTATGTTGGGATTCTATTTTTTCTACAATTCTGTTGAGTTTTCTAATAATCCATATTCGGAATTCTTCCTCTGTCAGTTTAATCATATCATGTAAGTTGGTTTCGGTTGATGGAGGTCGAGTATTTTCTTTTGGAGGTGACTTTTCTCTCTGCTTCTTCATGTTTCCTGTGATCTTTTGCTGGTTCTTTCTCATCTGGGTGTTTTTCGAGGAATGGAGGTGTTGAGACTGGGTTATGAGCTAAATTCTGGGATTCCAAAGGAATGATCTTTGGCAGGGCTGGGAATATGTGCTCTGCTCCTGTATCATCTTAGAGGAGTTTGAGTCTGTTGGGTTATCTTTGATCTAATGTCTTCACCTTCTGTCTACAGAGATTAATGGGTTTGGGCCCCTTGCTTAGAGACTCAGGGGTTAGATCACTCTTGTGAGAGCGAGTCCACTCTCAACCCCTAGGTTGAAGTGGGAGGCACTATGATAGGCTCTGAGATTACTCTCTTTTGTTACTTGAGTCCTTTGAGAGTCCCAGATCAGAAAAAGGTCTGCCACATCGCTTAGCCCCTGCCAAGGTCAGTACCTTCCACACGAAACCCCAGTGGGCTGGTCGCCACCAAGGATCTTCTTCAACCCTAGTAGATCTCAGGCCAGATAGCAGAGGCCCTCACCCCTCTGCAATTCCTGGGAATGGGGCTTCTCCTTTGACTGGAGGCACCGGCTATCAGGCCACAGTAAAGAGGTAAAGAGGGGACTCAGCTTGATAGGCTATCCTGATAGGCTGTTATAGCTGCCTTTCTGTGGCCAGTGCCAGAAGGGAGGTGGAAGTGAAGCAGAGGTGACTGTCTTGCAACATGGGTTTCGGGTTTAACAGCCTCTTTCTCAACTCTGCACAGAGGTGGAGTCAGACCCTTTGCCATGAAGCACACGGACCGAAGTAATAGGAGGGTGTGGGTGTTGGTGTCGCCCCAGGTTATATCTAGAAAAGCAGCCTCCTTCGCAACTCCACCTTGCCAAGAAGGGCTCTGCTCTCTGGACTCAGAGCACAGGTGGATGTGTGCAGCGAGAGACCGCCCAAGATCAATCTGGCGGGGCAGCCGCGTGAACCCCCTCTCTTCCCCAACTGCCCCTTTAAACAGAGCTGTCAGAGACAACCTGCAGGAATGGGTAGGCCGGGGGCAGTGTTGGAGCAGCAGAAGGACTTCCCCCAACTAGCAGAGTCCCCACGGTTCAAGGAACCGAGCTTTGTGCTCTCTGTCCACTCAGCACCAGCCAAAACCTCAACTATATCCAACGTCAAAGCTTCCTTTCGGGTATACTCCCTTCAACCTGGTCCTGTGAGTGTTCTTCAGTGAGAGGCCAGACTGGGCTCTCGCTCTGCAGAGCAGGGGAGTGACTCCTGGCTTTGGACTCTCTCCCACCTGAAACTACCTCAGCTGAGTGCTGAGGAGAGTTCAAAATGTTCCCTGCTCCAGTCTCCTTTCCACACAGCTTTGCCCGGCGCTACCACTTCCCACCAACTTCAGGCACTTCCCGGCCTGCGTGGGTGTGGAGCTCAGTGGTGGGGGGGTGTCTCCCTGCACAAGGTAGAGCCGATTGCGCTGCCGGCCGGCAGCCGGTCATTCCATGCCTCACTCTGTCCCTATTGTATATTTCTGATTCCCCAGGTTTTGTGGAAGATTATCCAATTCACCTTTGATTCCGGCTGTAGTCTTTCTTTTTTTTCCGTTTCCCCGTGATTGTCTGCAGGCTTGCAAAGCTGGTCCTGTGGAAGTGCAGTTCGCTCGCGTGTGGTTGTCCGCTTTCTTCACTTTCCACTCTGGGAGCAGGGGGCCAGGAGGACATCCCTACTCCGCCATTTTTTCCTGACTCTGCAATTTTGATTTTATATACATTCTCAAATAAAGCATTTTGTGTAGAAAAAAATGCTATTACATTAATTTTATCTATACATTACTTTAAATAATGTTGTAGTTTAAGACTAATATTTGAACTGCACGCTGGCCCCAGAGATGAATTTTCCTTCATCCTCCAAAACCAAGCCCTAAGGAATGCGGCCAAAGGGCACCTGGGAGATTAAACCTACTTGATGATTGCTTCAACACCTTGTTCTGTAGGAATGCCAGTTATCTAAGAACCACACTACTCATCATGGCACTTTGCCTCAAGCAAGGAATCAGAGTTACCGGCACTACCAAGGCAGGCCAGCATGTCCTGGAAATGGTAAGTAACAGAGAACTAGGCAGAGCCTGGCTCCGTGTGCTCCAGGCCCCACAGATGGTGGAGCGACCAAAGCTTTGTTGGGGTTTCTTGCCATTTTGATCACCTACTCAGTCCCAGTGAAAATAGACATGTTCAGAGAAGAATGGGAAGTCTTCCTATATTGGGTAAAAAAATCGAGAATGTCTACTTATCTCCTGTCTTGTTCTTTTAATTGACATTATTTCTTATAACTGGATCCCAAATCATTTATTTCTTGTCTCATTTCTCTCTAATTTTTTTTAACTAAGAAAGAGTTAAACTTACTAAATTACAGTCTACTTCCAAAAGCTATTTATTCTCTGATGATTGGCTTCACACATAGCCAGACTCTAGGTCTGGACACTGCAGATTTTCCCCTTCCTGCACTGGCACCTGCCACTCAGCCAGCAGGTGAGCATTCAGCCCTTGCATTGGCTTGTTTGTCCATCCACACCAGTGATTCTTTGCGATGGAGTGCCTCTGCCGCGGAGGGGGAATATGGCCATGTAGTTGAAGAGAGTTCCTCCGGATTTTGCTGGGTTAGGGGCCAGCATAAGATCACAACTTTATCGCAAGGTTGCTGAGTCCCCTGCAAGCATATGTGACATGTGATCACTTTAATAAATGTTTAGATTATAATTATTTCCTTCTGAACCATTTTATGAGTGGATAAATCTGAAATTCAAAAGAGGAAGTGAGTACTTGAGGCAGTCATCATTTTCTTCCCCACCATGTTTTCATTCTAGGATAATTACATTTTCTTCTTAGGGAAAACGTCAACTGAAATGTCTAGATCAAACATCACACTCTTTTCTTAAGGGCTCCTCTTGTCTAGTAAAAAATATATATCTTGGGGGTAGGGGGCATGGGCAATATATGCAACCTTAACATTTGTACCCCCATAATATGCTGAAAGAAAAAAAAATAAAACAAATACATAGCTTGGAGGCGCAAGTCCTGTGTGGTGCTGACCAAGTCAATTAACCTCTCTGATCCTTAGTTTCCTGTTCCACATGGTGGTTGTGAGCACTGACCGAGCTAACATGGGCAGGCACCTCGCACAGCGACTGACACAAAACTAGGAGGCTGATAAACATTACCTCCCCCAGATGAGAGTTTTTGTAAGAAAATATTAATTTTCACTGATCTACTAAACATTGGGAGCTCCGCTGAGCAGCATTTCACATGGCTTGTGCTCTGCTAAGTCAAGAAAAGAAGCTGGGGAGGTAGAGAAAAAGGCCCAAAGAAGAGAACACAATTATTCACCCTCCAGTTCTTGCTCCTTGCATATGTCAGTTCCAAGACAGTCGTCAGGAAGACGTTTCCTTTCTCCTAATCTGGACATGAGTGTCGGAATTGTCATGAAAGTGCCCTTTCCTGTGCCAGGTGCCACTGCACCCTAACATGTATCCATTTACTGTTCATTTGACACACGTTTGCTCCATTTGCACCTTTCAGTGGTCCAGACCATGGTGAGTGTTTATTAAGAAGACTATATCCTCGAGGGCCGCCGCCTCCCATATGGTCTACTCAGACTGTAGGTTTCTGCAAAGAAGCACTTGGTCTCTTCTGTAGCATCCAGCTCAGTGTCTTGCTTGTAGCAGTGTTCAGTATTGTATTACTGACTGATCAGAGCATTTTCATCACATTGCCTTTTGCCATCCAAAACAACTGTCAGCTCACAAAAATCCAGAATATTTAAACATTAGCTCTTATAAACTAGTGTGAGTTTTCATGAGCCATCACATTTATGTGGGATGGTATCAAAAAGCTATCCTCTACTTTATAGGGCTGTCATGGAAGACAGTACCTCAAAGATCTATTTTTTGTTGTTGTCTTTGCCTTTAGCTAACTTAAAGCTGTCTTTCCTTGTTTTGAGTGGTAGGGAGAAAATAGCTGGTTGGAAGTCAGGGGAAGGACAATGTCAGGATCAACAGCGAACTAAAAGCAAAATAATTATTATTATAGTTGTAATGCTCTGCATTTAAGTGGCACTTTCTTTTCAAAGGTCTCACAATATGTTTCTGAATATCTCCTTTAAATTCAAAAACATTTATGAAGAAGTCAGAGCAAAGTATAATGATCATATATCAGAACTTTACTCTGAAATGTAATTCAATACATGCACAGTGGACTTCTAGGAATCGAGTTATTGACATACATATAAATATTTTTATGGCATAAGTAGTACCAGGATATGGGTCTTTAAGGAAAGCACTAAACATAGGTGCTAAAACATTTCCACCTTATGGATAGGGAAATGGGATAAAATTGTTGTGGAGCAGGTTGAGATGAAAATCAACATTTCTTGACCACAGTCCGACACTTGCTGGCAGTATTGTAAATGGCATGGCCCTGGGGCTCTGGCAGAAGATGAAATCTTCCATTACTGAAATAGCAAGAGAAGCTCAAAAATTTTTTATAACATGCCAAGCAGAGAGCCAGAACTAGATCCAAAGAAGTATTGAAGATAGATAGAGAGTAGGCAGGAGGCAAGCAGGAGGGAAAGATGCAGCCCACAGAGATTTTTTTCCCCTGAAGAATCTTTGGACTTTTCTTTGGACTGCTAAGGAGATTATAAACGTTCTCATAATAGACTCAAGTTCAGATTATAAAGGTATTTGTCTGTTAAACTCTTCCATTCCCTAAAAGAAAACAGATTAAGATGCATCGTTTAGAAAGTGTGCTTTCATTTGTGCGCACATTCAGGGTGAATTTTCAGAGACCACATGTAAATGTGTCTATGTGCTTGAACACACTCCTTGTGACGAGTGTGTGTGTCTTTCATTAGATTTTCCGAAAGTCACTTAACCAAATGGGTGAAGGACTGCCAGCCTAGAGAGATGCCTTGAGAAATGAGTTTGAGATTGCTCTGAGAAGCAAGTCCCAGACTTCACTAGCTGCTGCATGGCTTGGCCCTCGTCTACCCCTGTCTGGCCTGAGAGGGAAGTGCCGATAGCACGGCGGCCACTAGAGAGAGATTGCCAAGATTCAGATCCTCATTCCTCCGCTTTGCAGTTGTGTGACCTCGAGCAAGTTACTTGATTATTCAACCTGCCTGCAACTCAGTTTCCTTATTTCTAAAATGAGGATAATAATGGCAGTTTCCACCTTGTCTGGTTTGGAGGCGCACTGAGCCCCAGCACGTGGATCTCCCTTCACAGCAAACACCACGCTCCTTCTCACCTCAGTCTTTGCATAAGCCATCGCCTCTGCATGCGAGTGTCTTCCCCTCACTCTTCCCCTCGCTGACAACTATGGTCCTGCAGAGCTCAGGCTAAATTTCGCCTCATCAGAGAAGCTCTGACCCCCACAGTCCAGTCTAGTCCCTGTCTGTGTGACCCAGCGGTGTGCTGAAGCGGGCTCGCAGTGGCCAATGGGAGCTGACTGTTAGATATTCTAGAGCTGTGTGAGCTGGTAGGGGCAGCTACTGGTAGCTTCAAACGAGGAACATGTTCACACCATTGAAAAGGAAATGCTGTAAATTGGGACTTTTCCTTTTTGTGAGCTGGTTTACCAACAACCACTGCATATAGCTTTCTGGGTGTTTTCTTTGTCACACGCCACAGTTTTAATTACAAAATTAATTCTCTGATTGCTTATTTAATGTCTGCCTTCTTCACCAAGCTGCAAGTTTCGTTAGGCAGGAACAATGTCTGCCTGTTTACTGCTGTACTCAGAATATTTACAAAGCCTGGCTAGGGCCTCTAACTCTGTCAAAGAAACAGATGAACAAAGAAGATAGCCTGGAAAGTGACACTTGTGTTGTTTCCATGGGCAAGAAGAGAATTATTCAGGAATAAGTAAGTAGAGCCAATGTACACTCCCCTCTGAAGCTCCCCCCCTGTGTCACGACAGCTGGTGGTGGAACACATGGCGCAGTACTTGGTGCGGGGACATGAGGAGCTCCCGGCAACCACAGAACTTCAGTGACCACACGAGGCGAAAAGATGGCACCTGCTTACCATCCAGCCCTCACTTTATCAGAACTGCCCTTCTTGGTAATCTGGGTAGCCTTAGGCTCTCAGAGATGCCACTGTCTGTGTGCATCTTCGCTGCCTGTACTAGTTCATTTCAGCCGACTTCAGATAGGGACAAGGGATACAGAAGTGCAGTGTCTGCCACTGCTTGGCACTTTGCAGCTAAAAGAGGAAGTCATGTGGGTGGTTTGATTGCTTGAAGCCCATCAGTTGGGAAAATATGAAGAACCCAAAAAAGACAATCCAAATGACTTTTCAGAGATGGAGAGTCTGGACCCATCTCAGCAGCTGTTCTGCAGTGGTCTGAGTGTCTGGTTCCTGCGTCTTAGCACTGTCCAACACTGGCAGTGACCTTCCTGGCTAGCCAGCCACTCAAATATCTGGAAATTCAGCAATTTCCTTTCCTATCTGGAGCCAGTGGCCACTAAAAATTGATTCCTGTGGAACTGCTTGGGATAAAATGGTCCCTACTACCACCCTAGAGGTTTTTTGCAAGGCCTGGTAGATTTAGCATGAATGAAAAATGTGTGAAATGGAGAAAAGTTATAGCACTGCAACGACTCACCAGGCCACTTCCTCATCTTGAGGACATCACTCACTGAGCTATAGATACGTGCAGGATGTGCCTCTGTGACACTCAGTAACCAGAGACTCATTTTAATGCCCTAAATCAATTAGAGGATAGGCATTTTCAGTCTAGAACCTTTGAACCCTCATCCCTATGAGCCTTGATGTAATGGAGAAGCTTAAGAATAAGGACTTGGCCTCAAAATTCACCTTAGGACCTTCAAATGCATCCTGGGAGCCTGAGAAGTTGTCAAATTTTCTAATAATCAGGCATTAGGAAACCCAAACAAACCAACCAGCAAACAAGCAAACAACAAATAGCTAGGGCATCACAACAAATGGCCTCATAGAACCCTCAAACTAGCTGAACTGAATAGCCTTCTGGGTGTTTTCTTTGTCACACGTCACAATTTTAATTATGCAATTAATTATCTGATTGCTTACTTAGTGTCTACCTCCCTCACCAAGCTGCACGTTCTCTTAGGCAGGAACAATGCCTACTAGCTGAGCTGCTCTGGGAAGCCTACGTTTTTACTACTCCCCCCACATGTCAGGCAATGGGCTTCCTGGAGAGTATTTGCTGTCCATAGACCCCCAGGGTACCTACCTTGTGAAAAGGCACGTTCTGGTTCAGTAGATGAAGCCTGAGCTCCTGCATTTCTAACCCACTTCCAGGGGTGCCACGGCTGCCAATCCAAGGACCACACTTTGAGCAGCAGGCGCCAGAGGACGCTGCACAGACGTGATTACCACGAAGACTAGTCGCTACGGGAACTCAACATGGCTCTCCCTGGGACCTATTGTGGGCTCTTCACATCCACTCCAATTTTTAGAAAAAGAGAAGATAAAATCTGTAAAATGGAGCTAATAATACCTGTTATTTCTCAGCACCCATAGAAGTATCATGAGAAAATAACTTAATGGCTGTAAAGTATTTTGAAATCTGGAGTGCTGTGAGCTTATGACTTAAGACTCCCTTTTCTCAAGCACAGAAAAGTGCTTCATAATGACCCAGAGTCTGCACAGCAGTTTGGAGTCAGAGGGTGTTGTAGTTACGGGCCGTGGCATCCTTCCTTACCCACTGTTTGAGCCCTACCACATTTCTGAGCCTCAGTTGTGAGGATGAAATGAAATAAGTGAACCCCTAGCAACTGAAGCAAACTAAAGCAATATGGCAACTAAATGCAATGTGTTATCCTGGGTTAAATCCTTTATTCTTTATTAGAAAAGTAGCAATAAAGAACACTTTTGGGAAAAGGTGGCAAAATTTGAATATGGAATCCAGATAAGAACAGTTTTGTAATAATGTTAATTTTTTTAGTTCTTGTTCACATGTAAGATTTACAGACACACTGCACTCCTTCCATTCCCTCATCCTAAGCTAAACTGGCCTTTTTGATGGGCTGGTGGCAAACCTGTGGCTTGGCAAATAGGGCCCATAAATGTCAGGATGCTTTCCTGGGGCTGATGTGGTTTTCACTCCTGAATTGTAGCTGACAGCCCGTGGGGGCTAAAAGGCCAGGGCATTTTGAACTTTAGTTAAGCAACACCCAAATCCTCCAGGTTGAAGCTAAATCCCCCGTTACCGCTGCTGGAGTGCGAGCTGAGGGCACACCTGTCAGGGCCCACGGCACTGGCACAGATGGGGCTGCTCTGGGTGACTCTCCTATATTTAACAGGGCCCTGATTACCCACAGGTCTCTGAGTGAGGAGAGGTGACGAGCAGTGCAAGTTCCCTGCATAGTAATAGCCCCAGAATAGTTCCAGTGTTGTTTCTAATTGCAATGGCTGAGCAGAGGCTGTCTCATTAATCCTCCCCTATCAGCGTGCAAACTGGCTGCCCCAGAATAGCCTTGATCTCAGCCAGCCACGGCCGGCTTTGGGCCTTGTGGTTTTGTACATATTTGGAGAAGGAAGACTCTCCTCCAAGCAGATGGGGGAGTGACAGCGTGTGTGTGTGTGTGTGTGTGTGTTTGGGGGTGACGAGAGGAGTCTATGGATTCTGGAATCTTCAGTAAATATTATATATAGGAACAGGATGTGGAAACGGAGAAAATACCACCTTGGGTCTGGGAAGGATTGGTTCAGAAAAGTTAGGAAGTAGCTGAAACATGTCCTTCTAATGTCCTCAGCCTGTTTTTGTGCCCCTTTTCTTCTCCGAGTGAATATTTTGCCCTGGTTAGTTCTTGCTCTGTCCCTTCTGTCTTCACTTAGTGTAGGGTCTAACTTCAGTCATTCACACTTTAGTGTGAATGTGCCACTAGTAGGTTTTTTATGTTTACAGCTTTATAATTTACAAAGGTCATTCTCCTTAACACACTCATCCTGTTAGACCCTCATAGCAATCTTGTGAGGTTAGTAGCCACAGGTATTGTTTTCACTTTAAAAAGAAGAAAGTGAGGCTCAACACTTGTGATCACCCCAAGATCATACATTTAACAGGTGATGGATCTTGGACAAGAAACCAGATATTTTCTCTGATAGTTCTGAGAAATACTTGGTTCCTTGTTGGAGAAATAGAATGCCTTAATTTTGGTCAGTATAATGCCATGGAAAGACTCTTTGGAATCAAACAGATCAAGATTCTAATCTCTGTGACTTTGGGAAAGTTGCTTAAACATTTCTGAGCCTCAATTGTGAGGATGAAATGAAATAATGTACATAGTGAACCCCTAGCAACTAAAGCAAACTAAAGCAATATGGCAACTAAATGCAATGTATTATCCTGGGTTAGATCCTTTATTAGAAAAATAGCAATAAAGAACACTTTTGGGGACAGGTGGCAAAATTTGAATATGGACTCTGGATAAGAACAGTTTTATAATAATGTTAATTTTTTAAATGTTGATAATTGCACTGTGATTATGTGTGAATGTTCTGAGAAAACACACATGGAAATGTGGTAAAGAGGTGAGATATATGTAACTACTCTCAAATGGTTCAGAAAATCATCCATATATAACTTTGGGCAGTAACATATATAGGCAAAATTTTAATACATGGTAAATCTGGGTGAGGGATATGTGGAAGTACTTGTAATTTTTTCTCTAAATTTGAAACTATACCATAATAAAATTATAAAAGTAAAAAAGTAAAGGGGCCTCATGTAGGGCAGAAATCTTTATGTTTTCTACAAGTCAAAGCGGCGTTTGGGGTTGGAGAGGGTGGAGCGCTGCTGGGGGCCCTGACCCCACCTTTCTGGCACCACCCCGTGGGCAGCCCTCACCTGGGCCTTTCCTGCCCAGCTCAGGAAACACGCTAACTTCACTCTGAACCTGAGCTGAGGAGTCCCAGCTCCACTCCACTCCCTAGAGCTTTCGCTAGAGCCTCCAATCTAATGAATGGTGTGTCCGGGGAAAGAGAACACTTAGAGAAATAGTGTCACCTCGTCACACCTGTGCTGTGCTGACTGCCTCTAAGATGGGAGAGTGTCCCTGGGAAAGGCTGCAAGCCCAGCTGGGTGCACAGGTGCACATACCAGACGCCAGGCCAGGATTTGACAAGTTCCCAAAGTGGTGGCCATTGCTGGTCCCTGGTTCCCCTCCTGCTCCCAGCTTTGTCTCTTGTGCTCACCTCCAGCTCCCTTCCCGCGCCAGCAACACTCTCAGTGCGCGCCCCTCCTGGCACGGAGCTCCCTGCTTTCACCCAGCCTCCTCCCTCCACTTGGAACACGCTTGTCCGTGCTGTCCTTGCCTCTCGGGTGTCAGCTTAGACGTCTCTTCCACCAGAAAGCCTTCCCTGGTCTTCCGAAACCTGTTCTGCAGCCCCTCCAACACCCCAGTCACACCCTGCTCTTCCTTCAACAGCCGGTCACCTGCTCGGTCACAGCGCCTCTAACGGGCTGCATCCCCAGCACACGCGAGATCTGGGAGGCGAGGATCTGCCGCATTTCCTTACGTAGAGTAGATTGTCCTCAAATACTTGTTGGATAAATTCAGTAATTAGACTAGATTACCTTAATGCTGAAGATAAAGGTTTCTTTCTATTTTTCGGTTGTTCATCCTCCTCAGAGTGACCCATCACTGCTCATAGAGATCTTATCACACGTCATTAGGACATACAGGGATAATTCATTCAAAAGCTGCATTAACAGAATCCTAGAAAATCAGGACTGAGAGGGACCTAATTCCAAACCTGCTTGGCTCCAAACACTGCTCTATGTGTGGCCAGGATTCACTGGAAAGATTTCTAATGACATATATCACAGAGCCCCACCTTTAGAAATACTGATTTAGTTACATTAGATGGGGCCCAGGATCCTGTGTTTAAAAGGTTTCGTAGGTAAGCCTGCGGCACAGCCAGTGTTAGAAAATCACTGGAGGAACCTCCATTTCACTCGTGAGAAGCGGAGGTGAAGGGATACGATAAGGCCACACAGCTGGAAGTTCCCGGCGAGGGGTGGGATTCAAGATTCTAATTCCCGCCAAGGGCCTTTCCATTGCCTCATTTCCTGTACTGGGAATTCCTCCATCAAGTGCAGCAGGTTTGTGTTTCAGTGCCCGTCTGGCCACACAGGTGCATGCATGAGTATAGGTGATTTTTTTCCTTAGTGAAATAGTTGCACTTCATTGCTGTGTGAAAGAATGTCTCAGGGTAATTCTAAAGGTAACGCACTTTAGAATAAAAGGTACTCTGTAAAGGGAGGCTGGTGTTAATGTAAGCCCTGGCTTTTGGACTGTTGAAAATATATATATAATAAATCACCTGCTGATTTTGGAGAACTACCATGAATGAACCAAGAGATGTATTTATATTTTTAATAACCACTGGCTATTTGGAAACAGCCATATTGCTGGAAAAATGGCCCAATCACCTGTTTTATTGCTACTGGCTAGAAAGTCACTAACCTATCAGAGAATGCTCATGCTGAAAGGGGCCTTAAAATATCATGTAGTCAAAGCCTCTCATGTTCAATTACAGATGAGGAAACTGAAGCCCAAAAGGAGCTGTGACTCACTCAAGGAATGTAGCCAGGACAGCTCGTCCACTCCCAAGCTCACATTCTTTCCATTGCAGCATAGTAAACATGCACCGCATCTGTTATGACTTTTACACAAGAAACTGAAGGGATTTCAAACCTCTAAATTACTCATATGGCAAAAACCTAAGCCCAGGCAGGCAGACTTTGTATTCCAGAGCCCCGTGGACTGCAGGCTGAGGCTCTCCTGCCTGTGACTGCAGTGAGCAGTCGATACTTTCGTGTCAGCATACGACTTTCCCCAGCTGTCCAACACATTCTGACAGGTTCTACGATAGGCTGGTTTTCTTCTAATCTTAGGGGGAGAAACAGCAGTGGTACCCATTTTGCTGCTGAGTAAATACTGTGGTTTCTTCAGATAAGCAGCTGTTTGAACACCTCTGAAAAATCTCCAGGGAAACCCAACCGCCTACATAGAGCTGTGTGGTTGGTAGAAGCAGAAGAGAGAGCTGTTTGTGGATGATGCTGAATCGGAAGGTTCCTGGTCTAGTCTGGTTCTGACTGTCCCGGTGTTCCCGTCTGGACACCTGCTTCTGCCTGCTGCTGCAATTAGCATTTGGGATGGGCTCTGAGAGGCGGTGGCTGGGCTTCCTGATGATCCTGGAAGACATTATTAATAATGCAGTCTACCAGCATTTTCCTGGCTCTTTTTGGGTTGGTCTGAAGTTTTGGAGTGGAATAGAGAGAACAGGTGAAGTCGGAGGCTCAATCTCTGCCCATGACCTTGGGAGCTAAATGTTTATTTGTGGAAGTTGCCCGACCTAGGGGGTGAAGATGGCAGCAAGGGCAGATTGCATTTGATTATTTGTGTTGTAGAAATAAAAAGGGAGGTAATTAGGCATTTTTTTCTAAATTAGTATTTTAAAATCAGCAAGCCACTCATCTGAACATATATTGAAAGTGTTGAATTCCAAAGAAAAACTTTTCATGTTCTCACCATCTCTTTGGAATAATGAATGACATTTAAACTGACCTCCTTAATTAGTGATTGTTTGAGAATCTCATTCATTTAACAAATTATTATGTAGTGGCCACTGCGTGCCAGGCACTGCCCTAGGACTGAAGTGACTGGAATATATTATACTGAAACTTAATATGATATAAACCACCACATTTAATTTTCTTGCCTTTAACTCTTCTTTCTTGTTCTTTTTTAAAGATCTCTCTCCCTCTGTCTCTATGTTCTCATACAATGGAAATGTGAAAAGCACATATAGCATCCACAACCCCACTCTATCAGATCAACATGCATTTCGAGGGCAAGAGCTCTATCTCGAGAAGTCTTTTCTTTTTTATGTAGATTTAAGGGGTACAAGTGCACTGTGTTACATGGATATATTACGTACTGGTGAAGTTTGGGCTTTTAGTGTAACCACCACCCAATTCATGTACATTATACCCATCAAGTAATTTCTCATCTCAGGGAGAAGTCTTTAATTCGAGCTGGAGCTGCCCGTGAATTCTGTGCAGTGGATGACTTAGAGGAAAGGGCTTCAGCCATGTTTCCTGGAGCAATTAGAGCCCACTGTCCTCAAATGGACTCTTACATTTATTGGCAAAAAGTGCAGTTAATAAAGCCATCACAAAGAAATGTGCAAAGTTGCCTGTGTCCCTGGAGGGCTATTTGGTTGAGTCATACTCTGCATCAGATTAGATCCAGGGTTTGTTTTACATTCCTTAGGTGTTCCTACTCTGAAAAGGAAGAAATGGCAAATGTGATTTCACTTTTGTCCTTCAGAGTCTCCTGTCCACCCTCCTCCCCCAAATTGTGCATCAGACATAAAAGACAACACTAGAAACATCTTACCAAGAGACTGGTAGGGCTGTTGTCGATTACCTTGCCATTTGGAGTCCATACTCACCTATTTAACAACCCCTTAATAATGTAGGATAGCAGAAGCAAAGTGTCTTGTCCTTGCATGTAAACCCAGCCTTTTCTAGGCTCATGACAACTGACAGGCTTCATTGTATTCCTCCCTGAAGTGTCAGTGATTTCCTAGTGACAGGATGGGGAGTGGGCTGCAAATCGGGACAGTTATTTAATAAATGGCAGTTCAGAGCTGTTCCGCCCTGGGAACGAGAAACAATGCTACAGACAGCGGTTAGGGTCTCAGATTAAGATACCACCATGCCGAAGTTTTGAATACAAAACTTCCACTGCCAAAAGACCTTGAAACATTTTGGGAGAAGGATGTCAAAGGCTGTTTGGACATTCCGAAAGAAAACAGCCCCATTTTATCTTCTGTTTTGATTTAACTGTTTGGTGTTTGTGTAGGGAGGATGGAATGTATTGGCTAGATGTAGACAGATTGAAAAATGAAGGACTTAGAAAAGGAAGAGATAGATGATGCAGTACTCTGTCTTCTGGCCACGAGTGTCCAAAGTGCTATAATTGATTGTCATTCACCTATTCATTACTGTCAGTGTGTTTTCCCAGCTTCATGAGGAAAAAATGTGCAGTAGGAAATCTAAGTGTAGTGCAGACATGAACAGACATAACATGCTTACAGGGTAAACCACTAGGCTGCTATAGTCCCAAAGGGGTGTGTAATAGCAGGATAGAGGAAGTTTCCAGGCTTTCATGTTTCTGCACAATGGGGTGGGGACCCAGGTTTTACCAATCTGAGAGTTTCTCTTTCCATTATAAGGAGTATGATAAAACATTTTTGCTGATACCACAGCTTCAAAAGATGCTCTAATAATCATAACATATCCCAAATGGTGGAGGGAAGGGGGAGAGAGAAAGGGGGTGAGAGAAAGTAGCAGTGCTGCTTAAATAAGAGAAAGGCATTCTCTGATAATAAATAACTGGCAACCCATGGTGTGCCAAGTTTGCTAGAGCAAGGCCCAGGCTTCTTAACCATACCCCTGATAGAGATTTTTTAATGGGCTTACTCAAAGTTAACTTTTAGTTCAGGGCCTGAGCATGAGGACCAGGTACAGGCAAGCAAATACTCCAGATGGAACTGCAGAGGGAAAGTCTAGTAGGGCAATCAGGGAAGAATTAGGGAAACATCAGTGCTGCAATATCCAGAAGACAGCAAGACAGAATTTCCTGATCAAACTGACTCAAGTTCCTTACTTGTTACTTAGCAAGATACAATTGGAAATTAATATCAAAATGGTTTCTATAGTATTATTGGATGAATATAATTATACTGGACTGACCTGTATAGTAAAAGGTATAGTGCACAGAGGTGGCTCTAGAGTTCAGGTACAGGAATGACTTACTGTTAGCAATCTGGAAGCAGGTGGGTAGCTGGGACACTCAACTTGAGGCTGCATTTGCACTGTAAGCATAAGGCCTGTGCTTATTTTTCTTAATTTCAGCATATTATGGGGGTAAAAATGTTAAGGTTACGTATATTGCCCATGCCCCTCCTCCCACCTGGAGTCAGTGCTTCAAGTGTGACCATCCCCCAAACATTGCACATCT
>VBSM01002153.1:52100598-52113666 GCA_008086735.1 Cheirogaleus medius
TGTGCTGTCAGTGGGGTGTTAAAGTGTCCGACTATTATGGTGTTGTTGTTTATTTCATTTCTTTTATGTAAATAATTAGAAGTGAAATTGTTAGAGCACATGGTAAGTAGATAACATGATAAATTTATAAATAACTGTCAAATTGTTTTCCAAAGTGGTTGTAACATTTTACATTTCAACCAATAATGGATGAGAGTTCCAGTTGCTAAACATTCTTGTCAACACTTGACATTCTCAGTCTTCTTAATTTTAGCCATTCTGGCTGATTCATAGGGGTGTCTCACTGTGGTGTTAATTTCCATTTCCCTGATGACTAAAGACTAAACAAATGACAGTGCATACCTCAAACCATGCACAAAAATTAACTATCAATTAATTATAGATATAAACATAAAAGGGACAACTATAAAACTTTTATGAGAAAACAGGAGAAAATCTTTGTGACCTCTGGGAGTAAGCAAATATATCTTAGACAACTCATAAAAAGCACTTGGATATGAAAAAGAAAACACTAACATTTAAATTTCATCAAAATTTAAATCATCTGCCCTTCAAAAGATAGCATTAATAAAATTAAAAGGCAAGCCACAGACCAGGAGACAATATTTTCAAAGAACACATTTACTAACGGACTTATATCCAGAATATATAAATGATTCTTACAACTCAAAAATACATCCATTTAATAAAAAGGGAGGCAGAAAATTGGAATAGATTCTTTAAAATATTTATTTCACACATAATTCCACACAAGGTAAAGGTGATCATATCTACTTTTTAAAATACAATTATTATTTTTCCCATTTTTACTTGGTTTCCACTTTGTTTTCTTTATTCCACTCACATCAGCATCTAGCCCTAATCCCCTGGGTACCCATGATAACAACCTAGAAGTGTTTCTCTACTAATTTAATCATACAAAGACACACACACACACACACAGTTTTGTCAATTTATTTTACCAGAATGAGGACATATTATATTTACATTTCTGCACTTTGCTTTTTTTAGTTTTTATTTTTGAACAAGTTCTCATTATTGGCATTGATCCAAATCAACTATTGAAATTCCAATGTTTCTATTTTCATAGCAGCACACTATTCTGTGGTATTTACCACAAATTATTCAGCCATCTCCTTTTCTTCTGTTTTTTCCACTTTGAACAATGGGGCAATGAGCATCCTCGTACCTGTCTTCACTTTTTGGTGTTTTATTCTAGGAATGTCATTCCCACCAGATTTCCTTCCACATGAAGGCTGTACTCTTTCCTCGCACCCCAACCCACGATGTGGATATGGGCAGAGGCCATATGTCCTTGTCCTTAGGTCCTGGCAATCAGGGGCAAGATCACCTGGACTCAAATCTTAGCTCTGCCACTTATTGGCTGTGCCACCCTGTACCTCAGATTTCGCATCTGTAAAATGGGAATAATAACCCTTTCCTCATAAGAGTATTGGGAAGGTTGAGTGAATTACCACCTGCAGAGCAATTAGCGCCTGTGGAGAGTAAGTGCTGTGGAATTGTTGGCTATGCCCATTGTTCAGTTCACAAATCTTGAATAAGCACCTACTATTTTTTCAGAATCCATTTCAGACTCCAGAGTAAATAAAATTGACAAAAATACCACTCTCCCAGTGGAGCTTTCATTCTGGTGTAAAAATCCGCTATAGTGTTTATGGTTTAAAATATTCTTGCTGTTCTGATAGATATAAAGTAATATCTTATTATTTCTTTTGATTTGCGTTATCACGAAGTATATTTGACCATCTTTTCACTTATAAATTTGATGCTTCTATTTCCATTTCTATGAGTTATCTAGTTATATATTTTTATATATTTTTTGTCCACTTTAAAAATTTTTAATCACTTTTGTTTAGTATGGAAATTAATGCTTTTCTGTGTGTTACAAACTCTTTTCATCCAAGTCTACGGCATGTATATTTGACTTTGTGTGTGGCATCTTTTGTCAAATGCTTGTTTTTTATTTTGATATAGTAGTTAATTATTTCCACTGTCATTTAATAGCTTTTAGACCATAAGATTTGTCACATTTCATTGTACCTGTAGTTTCTAAAATATTTCTCACAAAATATTTATTTTTAAATTTTTCATATTTAAATCTTTATCTGAAATTGACTTTTGAAAATGATGTTATACAGGGTTCCATCTTTTTCTCTTCTAGGTGAAGAGCCAACTATACTGACCCTGTTTCTTAAGTATTTCATAAATTTTCTCCTGAATTGAAATGAATATTTAACATCTTACATACATTGTATGTTCTACTTCTGAATTACTTATTCTATTTATAAGTCTGTTTGTTCTTACACCAATATCCCTTTGATTTGATTATATTCACTTTTGGGGGATGTTGAATAGTGTCCCTTCACTGTTCTTTTTCACTTGCCTCAGTGCTTCTTGGACATTCATCCATCCATATTGACTTTAGGATGATTTTCTCTAATTTTAAAAAGCAGGAATTCTAATTGGAATTGAATTAAATTGATATATTAATTTTAAGAGAATTGATATTGTCCCTTTAAGAGCACAGTATGTCTTTCCTTTTATTAAGATCTTATTTTTAATTAAATTCTATAGTTCTTTCCATATGGGTACTGTGTTTTTCTTGTTAAATTTATTACTATGCATTTTATAGATTTTGCTGCCATTTTAAGTGATTTAAATTTCTCATTTTCACTTCTAGGTGCTACTGTTGAATTAAAGAAAATTTCTTGATGTATTTTACCTTGCATGCAGTCACTTTTCCAAAATTATTCTGGTAGTTTTGATCAGAGTATTTTGGGTTTTGATTGGTAAAAAGAGATAAAATTTTATTCCTTCTTAGTGTTCATATCAGTTATTTCATGTTGCTGTCATATTGTACATGAAATGTACATATCTGTATATGAAATGTACATATCTGTATATGAAATGTACATGTCTGTATATGATATGTACATATCCCACGGAAATATAAAGATTAATGATAGCAACCATCTCTGTCCAGTTCCTCTTTTTAATTAAAACCACCTTACTATTTTCTTATTCATTATAATGTGTTGTTATTTAAGTATATGACACTTGTTATGTTTAAAATATTTTTTTATTCCTATCTTATGTAATGCCTTAATACAAACAGCCTATGAAATTTCTTTTCAGAATTGATGGGTATGATTTTTCTACCGTAACATAGTGGTGAGTAGTTTACATTGCCACATTACTTGGTATTGATCTCTTTTGTTTTCCTGGAATAAATCCTGCCTAGTCATAACATAGGGTTCTTTAGTTACAAGGTTAAGTATGTTTCTTTACTGGGGATTCTCAGAATCTTTCATAAGCTAATGATCTTTTGACCCCCTAAGAGGAGACTTGGGTAGGGACATTTCCCAAATTATTTTTTTAACCACTTTATTAAGGTATGTTTGACATATTAAGAACCAAACATATTTAATGTCTACAACTTGATGAGTCTGGGAATAAGCATACCCCATGACACTATAAGCACCACCAATACTGTGAACACATCCATCACCTCCCAAAGTTTCCTCCCAGCCACTTTATTACTGTTATTATGTGTGCTTGGGGGGAGAGTTTGAGTGTGGTAGAAACAACATAAGCTCTCCCCTCTTAGTAAATTTTAAGTATACAGTTCAATATTAATTATAGGCACTAGGCTGTATAGATCTCCTGAATTTATTGATCTTACTTAACTGAAACTTTGTACCCTTTGACCCAAGTGAATTTGAAGTCAGAGCCCCTTCTTTCTCATGCAGAACCTGTTAACATCTCTCAGAGTGTGGTTTGGGGAATGCAACATTGGGAAATACTGTTGTTAACAGTCCCATCTGTATGCAGCATACTTGGCATCCTGGTCTTTAGCTTTTTCACAGGTGAAGGATAATGATCCAAAGAGAATCTCCCATGTCCCATTCACAGTAGAACCATCCCAGTCTCCACGAGTTGTTCCTACAAATGTCCTTCTCTCTTAGCCCAATATGATCTGGGTAGCAAAATCAACTTAATGTCAATAAGAAGAGATTGCAATTATTCATCTTCTAGTAAGACCTATAGAATTAATTATATAGCTTTTTAATATTTTAAAGCACATTTTATGGAGGAGGTATAAGGTGTTAAAGAACTTTTCCCCCCAAAGTCACATAGCTAAGAAACAACAGAGTTGGCATTGAATCTGGTGCACACCTTCTACACCTTACCGCATGGCTTCCATACTACAGACTAAAGGAAGAGAAGCCCATCAATCCTAACAGGGAAGACAGGGAAAAACTAGTGGGGGAAACCCTAGTGGACTCATTTTATCTGATTGGCCTGGTCATTACTTCTCCCACGTGTTCCAACCTCCACCTGCTTAAATCACCAAATGGTTGTTCTAAACTGTTAGCCCTTCTCACCCACCAGGGCCACACCAAAGAAATAGGAGTATATTAGGAGTATGGGCTCTGGAGTTAAGTGCCAGCCATGGACAAATTACTTAATATTTACTTATTGTTTGACCATGGACAAGTTATTTAACATTTTCGTGACTTTGTTTCCTCATCTGTGAAATGGATGCAATACTAGTATATACCTTTAGATTTTATATGGATTGAGTGACATAACACTTAATAGCTTAGAATAGGGTCCATAACATAGTAAGTGCTCAGTGTGAGTTAGCCATTGTCATTGTCACTATTTTTAGTCCTATTCTAGTAGAGGCATGGCTGACCATCACCCTTCTCATGCTGCACTCTTATCCAAGCCAGACAATTTTGTTTCTTCAATCATGTGCCATATCACAGGATTTTGAGTCTTTTTCCTCTTTCTAGTTTGCCAATAATTCTATTAAAGGTAATGGATTAGGTGCACCTCAGCCAGAAAAGAGTAAAGCAGAACTAATATACTCCTCATTCTAGAGGCTACATTTCTAGAGGCTCAAACACCATTAGTTTTTGTGGCAATCACATCACTCTGTGTATTAGTAATCCTGCAGTACACAAAAAGTGAGGGAGACATATCAGAATGTTGGAATGGCATATGCAGTCTGATTAAGCATTCCCAATTCTGTAAGTATGAAGAATTTTAAAATCTCTTACACAAACTTAGACTATAAAACTCATTAGAATCTTCCTGATATGTAGTGATCTACAGGCTCTTCAACTGTTAGTATTGCTATGCCAATTGTGCTTCAAGCCAGTCTTGTTTGTGTTTCACATGTTTGATACAAGCTTGTTAGCAGGGAGTTCAAAGACGTGCAAAGAATAGAAATCTACTATTCCCTATTGCTATGGTTTGAATGTGTCTCCCAAATTTCACATGTTGGAAATTTAACCCCCAGATTTATATGTAGATAGCATTTGGGGGTGGGGCCTTTAGGAGGTAGCTAGGATTAGATAAGGTCATCAGGGTGTGGCCCTCATGGTGGGACTGGTGGCTTTATAAGGTGAAAGAGAATTGACATGCTCTTGCCCTCTCACCAGGTGATGCCCTCCACAATAATGTGACACAGCAAGAAGGCCCTCACCAGATGCTGGCACCTTGATATTGGACTTCCCAGCCTCCAGAACTATAAGACATAAATTTTTTTCTCCATAAATTATCCAGTCTGTGATATTCTATTATAGCAATGGAAAACAGACTAAGACACAAACTGCATGATTTGACCACATATAGATTTCTGATCATCTCATGTGAAGTGGTCATATGATTCCAATTCAGTTTGTTAGTGAATTAAAAATTCAGTTCATCCAGCTGATTATTCTGTTGAGGCAACTAGTTGGACAAGTTTTTTGCCCACATTAAAATAACTAAAGTTGTTAGGCTTTGGATTTATATAGCCTGCATATCTTATGTTTATTTGATCTAGGTTTGGTCTCTTCACAGCCCTTTAGGGTTATTGGAAATCATTTAAGCTGTGAAGTTTGGGGATTAGTTTCGATAGTTCCTTGGATTTACTTGCATAAGAAATGGAAAGACAATAGAAAACAAAGAGAAAAAATAATTAAGGATTGTGACATAATGTCCCTCTCCCAACACCCACAATCAGAGGAAACTCCTAGGTATTACAGAATAAGATAACAATAATTCCCATTTATTGAGTGGCTAACATGTACTAGTATGTCTTGGTATGCCATCTTACTTAATGGCATCTCCATGAGGCAAGTATTGGATTCCAGGTAACTGTCCAGGAAATCCAGGCTCCAAAACTGTCAGTTTCTTTCTCAGGAAACTGAGAAGAGTTGGAATTTATATCTAAGTCTGTCTCCTAACATTCATTAGCATAAGCTAATCTCTCTCTTCTACGATATCATAATACAACCTTTAAAGATGAAAAACATCTATAAATAACTAAAATATAACCAACTCACAAGCTACAAAAATGTTGTATTTAAGAATGATACTGGACAAAGTTAATGATTGTTACTTTTTGATAGAATTACAAGATTATTGTGTGGGGGAAACAGGGGCTGTAATGTATTTTTTTTATATGAAAATGGTGCTCCCTTTCATTTGTCATGCAATGCCATTTTTCAGTTGGTCTAAATTGCTCTTTTAGCATCTCCAGGAAGCTCTTATTATTGACAGGAGGAAAATCCAGTTGCCTTAAGTGTCTTTTGCAGTAAGCTAACTCCTGGGCTAGCTGTTCCTTAGGTGGGTTTCTGTCATTCCCGGTACCGGGGTTTGGGGAGAGCTCCTGAGCCAGAAAAGGGGACTCTACAAAGTCTCTGCTGCTTTCTTCACATGCTCATTCCTGAGGGCCTAAAATCTTGCTCTCCCTCTCTGTGTACCCAGCTCACACTTTAAGACCTAGTTCAAGTGTCTTTATCTCTGTAAAGCATTGCTCAATAATAATCCGCATTGAGTTTCTCTTTTCCAAATTATTCAAGTGTGTACTGCTGGAATCATTTGGTCATTTGCTATCCTCTATTGTATCTTGACTCTCCAATAAGGCTTTTAGGGTCCTTAGGGTGAGCAACCTTCAGAACCACACTGAGCTTGAAAAAAGTTGTTCATAAACACTACTGTTACAGACTTGACTTGAACTCCTGCCCATTCAGAAATAAATTAGGGCATGGTCTGGAAGAGGCTCTGAAAGTTTGAGGAAATCTATGCCTCTTTAATTAGCTAAAATGTGGTGAGGATTACAGCCAAAGCACCAGAGTATTCTTTTAGTCCTTTCTGGAAACTCATCAGCATCCCAAGTAGACTAGGGGTTTCAAGCTGGACCATGCATGTCTGCTAACTTTAGGTTTCCTCAGTGTTTTGGTTCAGGTGCAGTGTGTTTCGCCTCTATTTAGAACCACAGCTCAGAACACAGCAGACAGTCTCCCAGCCTTACACACCTCCATTTGTAGAGTGGCCACAGTATTTCTAGAGCTCTCATTGTAAAAGGATACGCTCTCTGAAAGAAACAGAGCAGCACAATTCCCATCATGCAGTGATGGAAGAAATGTAAGCAGTGTTTGGCCTGCCAGGAACAGGTGTGTTACTCATCTTTAACCCACTGAGATAGAGTGTGGCTGGTGCATGCTTAGCAGGGGCTGCCACTACATAGGGCTTCCAAAGTGAGCCTTTCTCCTCGCTTCTCATCACTGGAATCATGGAAAATGTCTACCACAAATGGCAGGCTGTCTTGAAATCTGGGGAGCAGCTCACAAGAAATTGCTATAACTAAGTATTGGTTCATAAAGAACTGTGCAAACCATAGGATACCATTTTGGGGATTAGCATTGCAAATCTGGAAGATTTTGAGTGCACAAAATAGCATGGTTGCCATAGACTTATCTTGCTTTAATTTTAACCTCTGTTGCGAAATAGTTGCATGACCTCAATTAACTTACCCTCCTTGTCAGAGAAGGAATCCTACCCACCTCTGCATGAATAGGGTAGTAGAAGCCAGTGAGGAAAACCTTCACCCCTGCTGAGCCATGGTTTCTGCTGGGCTCATTATTTGGCTTTTCAATATGCCAGATGCAGAGTAGCTACTCAGTAAAGAATTGCTGTTTCATTTGCTGATTGATTTTGTAGCTTTTAAATTGCCTTGGAATCTTCCTCTCCTCAAAAGTCAGTCTAAAAAGTGCCTGCCAAATTTGGGGGTATCCTATAGCCCTGCAGCAAATAATGGAATGAGAATGGCCAGAGCAAGAACAGAACTGGGGAGTCCTGGCTTCACAGAGACTCTCCAGAGAGACATACAGGCCCGTGACCCACGGGGGAGGACAAGGAACAAGCTTGCTGAGCATGTCCTCCTCCCTCCCACTCAGGCAGCAAGTTTGGATTCCATTTCCAACCCGCTCCAATCACAGAAATAGGCTGGAAAACACCAAATGAAATGAAGTAACCATATCCATCCCACAGCCAACAAAGGAGGCTGTCCGAAATGCAAGAACAAATAAAGTAAAAACTTCTGGCAGAGCTCAGAGAATAAGAACTGCAATTTAAGAGGGAACTGAAACTACTTTTAATAGATCTTAGTAAAGCTGGTGAGAACCCTCAGTCTCTCAGCTCTACGTATTATTTATTGATTGGGCTGGAGTCCTTGCTGAATCTTGAGTGCTTCATAGAGTTACACAAGGTCTGGCTACAGAATGCAGTCCCGAAAGAGAACCTTTGCTCTGGAGCTTTTTCTTCTGCAGCGATGTGACTTTGTGGTTTCTCCTATCCCTCAATGTCCTCATATGAGAAATGGGCAGAAGCACATAGCCATTTCTCACCTCTTTTTCTCAGAACTGCCCTTACTAAGCAGCTCTGGTACAATGATTAAGACTTCTGAGCTTTCAGATTTAATTAGGAACTCTTCCAAGCAATACTTACTACATTTTACTTGTGGTTTATAAGCCCATGAACCTTCAAAAGGAAAGCTACTAAACATTCTTGAACTTGACTGCAACCAGTCTGTGGTTACATGGGCAGCCCAGGATTCTCTGATAGATACCACGTTGTCTGTAAATTGTCCTGAGCAGATCACTTATGTAAAATCCGAATTTGGGTTTTAGTCTTGACTCCATCACCAGCTTCTTATAAAGGCTGGAATGAGTCAATTTATTTATTTATTTCATTTGTAAAATGAGAAAATTGGACAAGGTACCTTTCAATATCCCTGACAGCTTTTACAGTCTATAATATTATAGTTTTGAAATTGGTGACATTGCTCTTTCAAGAAGCATAAAAGTTTGGCATTAGAGAAACAGAAAAAAATGGTATCTTTCTTTCATACCATTAAGAATAATCTTCTGTGGCCAAATTAGTGACATAGTAAACTGGGGTCTTAGTCTTCAGTGTCTCTCCTTGGCTGGCACAAGTTGGTAGTCAGTCCTAGTTCTGTGAAATAGAACATTCTCTTTAAAACAAAGCACCACCAGTCGTGTAAATAATAAATTCATAAAACATAGAAAATTTTTTGCCTACATCTGTTGTTAAATAAGCAAGATTTATGTATGAGGCTAAAACAAGAATGTATTTTATGACGTAGCCAATGTCTGTCCGTATATCCGCCTGTCTGTCTGCCTGTATCTTTCCACACTGTCCCTCCTGCCTCTGTTCATGGATCTTCAATCTTGTATTGAATATACTTAAAATTCTCAGCTCAAAAAAATAAATCATCCAATCTTGGATATTGTTAATATGCAGCTCTAATATTTCCTATTAATCTAAGACCTTGTACGTAGCCCCTGAGCTAAAGACAGAGCTATGTTTTGTTTATTTTTATATTTCTGATTTATTTAGTGATGATAGGGAGAAGATATAACCTCTAGAATTTGCTAAAAACAATACCTAAAATAGGATTTCACCAAATGATTATACTTTTTCATTTTATATGGATGTTACAGACTTTTTTTTTCCAAAAATCAATTGTAATGAGCTGATGCCCAAAGAGCCATTGCTGAGAAGAAATGTTAGCCACATCCAGCGTTGCTGCTCTAACTACTCACCCACTGCTGCATAGGTGTGGGTGACAGGCAGGGCGAGGCCCGGGCCAAGGTCAAGGCAGCACGGAACATGGACAAAGGCATAGCATTGCAGAGGGACCTTGAGGGAACACGCCTGCATAGTGGGCAAAGCCAGCAATATGAAGAACACAGGAATACAGTACATAAAATTTTTGGCAGAGAATCCTGTCTATTGAGCTCATGAAAATTTTTGGCAAATCGGGACACCACTCAATATATGTATTGAGGCCTTCTATGTGCTCAGCACTCAGCAAGACAATGTTGAAGCTACAAAAATCATATTACATTTGCAACTCAAAAATATTTCTTCAATGTCCAATAAGCACTAAGCTCTGTGCTACACAAGGGACAAAAAAGAAGAATAAAATCAGAAGTAGGCAGCACCTCAAACACTGTGATTCGGGCTGTCCCATCCCTGGAGGGCTCCGCTACCGAAAAGATCTCTACGCAGCCTCCAAGAGCTCAGCCAGTTCAATGCGGCCAAATTGACACGCTTGGCCATGTAGAAGTGCGTATGTAAGCAGAATCTTTCTCCAAATGGGTTTGTGTTCTTCTATAACTTTCTTGTGCTGGTTGCCTGGTTTGTGATGCCTTTTCCCTATTTATACTCCCGAAACACTCCTACTTGTACTTTAGGACTCACCTGCACATCTTTTCCAGATGACATGTCATCAGTTCTCCATCACCAAGCCATGGTTCCTCCATTGCTCTGTGCATGCCCAATAACACCATTGAAGAACACTTCATTCTCAGAGATTGCTTTATAATGAAACATCACAGCAAATTTGGCTAATAACAATATGTGAAGCATTGTAGGGAGGTCATTGCTGCTTTCTGGTCCTGTGCTCATGATCTTGGTCTCTTTATCACCTTTACCATTTTCAGTATAATTTAAAAGCATGTCAAGGAACACTAGTATTTTATCAATATTTTTTACTTGCTGAAACTCATGTTTTAATTTTTTTCTTTCAATGGAATCATATGTAACTGGACTTTAAGCAGCTTGTGTTCAATATTAGCTGGAAGTTTCAGTCAAATTAATATTTGGTGCTTTGACAACAGTCCTGGATTCTGCATGGATGAGAGCTGTCATTGGTTTGAAATTTATTCTTTATGTTCCAAGGTATTGGCATTTCCTCCTTTCTTTAGTTGCATTGCTTACCGTATGATGGACAATCCTTTTTCATGCATTGCAGGAACAAATGTAACATGGCTTCATCTACTTGGGAATATATTCCTTTCTTAGGTCTAGCAAAGCATTTCATAGCTGGTTTGCAAGAACATATGGAACTGTGTACCTCACTAATATGAACATGTGCCCTGCTGATCTATTTCCACTTATTTCTGCATCCACAATAACTTTATTTCAATGCCAAATGATAGGGAAAACTTTTTAAAGACAACTCAAGTGGGAATTACCAGGAATGCTTGCATCTCAAGTGAAGTGATGTACAGTACTGAACAGCTATAGTCAAGTTGGGGCAATGACAGCCACATCACAATTGCTTCCTGGCCACTATGATGGTAAGATGCCATTGATACCACAAGATACATTTCTAACCCAGAGATGTTAAAATGTGAAAAAAATACATCTTAGAATTGATGAGATGTGGTAAAGACTTATGAAACACATATAGATATTTTTCTTATAGAAAAATTCATTTCTTAATCACTGACATTTGAAACAGTAGGAAAAAAAGTAATGTGATCCACTTAAGATGTTTGAAAAGTGTTAAAAAAAAGAAAAGAAAAGAAGAAAAGAAAACCTAAGGGAGAAAAAAAGAAAAGAAAACCTAAGGAAGGCCAAAGGAAAATACATGGAGAAATTAATAAATTAGAAACCAAAAATAATAGAATTATTTTTAACAATTTTATATTTTCTGTTATCATTTTTTCTTGGAATTTCTGGACTTAAACTAAGATCATCTGCAAAAAAGTATTCTCTCTCTCTGTCATGCCATAACTTTTACTTAGTTCCAGCATTCAATTATATTGACTAAAATGCTGCTGGCTTTGAATTTGAGATGTGTATTTTAATGATGTTCATCTACCAAGTTTGCTAAGAATTTTTTTGTAAAAACCTAGAATAGATTTGGAATTGAATCCAAATGCCCTTTCCTTCCATCATCTATTGAAATGATCACATAGTTCTTTGCTTTGATGTAGTCATATAACACATATTATTAACTTCTTAATTTTGCAACATCCTTGTATTCATGCTTAACTGCTTTTGAGATTTCTTATCAATTTAGCAAAATACATAAATATCGAACTTTAACAGAGTATATCTGAACATTCAGCTTGCTTGTGCCCGGATGGCTACGGTGCTGGTGTCCTGAATTCTTGTATTTCCCCTACCTCCACCCCAAAACTCCCACAACAGAGGGAATGGCTCTATTTAGTAGCAAAATATATTATACAGCTCAAAGTAGTGAAAACAATAAAGTGCTGGCAGAAAACTAAGCAGAGCAATAGAGCACTCTATACTTCCAGTAAATATGACAAGTTTGCATAAGATTTTTTTTTTTGAAAAAAATGACTATTCAAATCAGTGAGGTAAAGATGGAGTGAATCTTAATTTATCTTCCAGGAAGTAGCATTTTCCACTCCTCTGAAATTTCCGAAATTACATCTTCTGTGACATCCATCACATGGTGTGGGCAGCATGGCCGATCAGAGCAGGAAGGAGTCCCCAAGGCTGTGGAGACGTAAAAAGTGAGAGTGGCAAGGCAGCTTGCACCGTCACATGCATTCACCTCCATCTCTACACACGACTCTTGGGGAACATTTCTTTTGGGGGACGTTTTGACAATATTATATAATATCATATCATATAATGTCCCTGCGAGTCTCTTTGGCAGGTTACAAAAAGCCCTCCTCTCAATCAGTGGTGAGCAGAGAATGAGCTCAAATCCAGGATCTAATAATCAGAATACCTGAACTTCAAAGATCATTGAATATTCAACCAAGGCTAGTCTGTTATGACAAAATCAAACACCTGGTTGGGAGCGCCTGTGTCCCGGACTCAAGGGTTGGGGCCATATGGATAATAGCCCTGAAAATGTTGACTCCAGGAGAGACCTGCGGACACCAGTCCAGAGACGGCCGCCGCCAGCGAGCGGTAAGC
>VBSM01002153.1:52119995-52145293 GCA_008086735.1 Cheirogaleus medius
CCACCAGCAGTGTAAGAGTGTTCCTGTCTCTCCACATCCTCGCCAGCAATTGTTTTTAGGGATTTCTTGATACAGGTCATTCTCACTGGGATTAGAAGATATCTCATTGTGGTTTTGATTTGCATTTCTCTAATGATTAGCAACGTAGAGAATTTTTTAATATGTTTGCTGGCCATTATTCTATATTCTTTAGAAAACTTTCTGTTCATTTCCATTGCCCATTACTTGATGGGGTTGTTTGATTTTTTCTTGTTAATTCTTTTAAGTTCTAGATAGATTCTTGTTATCAGACCTTTATCAGAAGTGTAGAGAGCAAATATTTTCTCCCATCCTGTAGGTTGTCTATTTGCTCTAATGATAGTTTCCTTGGCTATGCAGAAGCTTTTTAATTTGATCAGGTCCCATTTGTTTATTTTTGTTGCTGTGGTGATTGCTTTGGGGGTCTTCAAGAAATATTTGCCTATGCCAATGTCTGTGAGAGTTTTCCCAACCTCTTTTTCTAGGATTCTTAAGGTTTCATGCCTTAGGTTTAAATCTGTTATCCATCTTGAGTGGATTTTTGTGAAAGGTGAGAGGTAGGGATCCTGAATCAGTCTTCTGCATGTAGCTATCCAGTTTTCCCAGCACCATTTATTGAAGAGAGATTCTTTTCTTCATTGTGTATTTTTGTCTGCTTTATCAAAGATTAGGTTACCATATACTGGTGGTTTCATCTCTGGAATCTCAGTCCTATTCCAAATATCAATGCTTCTGCTCTTGTGCCAGTCCCAGGCTGATTTAACTATTATTTCTTTATAGTACAGCTGGAAGTTAGGAAGACTAATGCCTCCCAGTTTGTTCTTTTTACTTAAGATTGTTTGACTATATGAGGTTTTTTCTGGTTCCATACAAAGTGCAGAATTATTTTTTCTAGATCTGTACAGAATGATGATGGTACTTTGATGGGGATTGCATTAATTTTGTAGATGACTTTAGGTAATATTGACATTTTAACAATATTGATTCTACCAATCCAAGAACAAGGTAGATTTTTCCATCTGTTTACATCTTCTACAATTTCTTTTTTTAGTGTTTCTTAGTTCTCCTTGTATAAGTCTTTCGTATCTTTCACTAAATATATTCCTAAATATTTAATTTTCTTTGGGACTATAGTAAAAGGTATTGCATTTTTTATTTGAGTTTCGGTTTGATGGTTCTTGGCATATAAGAATACCTCTGATTTGTGTATGTTGATTTTATAACCTGAGACTTTACTGAATTCATTTATCAAGTCTAGGAATCTCTTAGATGAATCCATGGGGTTTTCTAGGTATAATATCATATCATCAGTGAAAACGAGAGTTTGATCTCATCTGCCCCCACTTGGATGCCATTAATACTCCTCTCTTGCCTAATTGCTATAGCTAGGACTTTGAGTACTATGTTAATAGAAGAGGAGAAAGTGAGCATCCTTGTCTAGTTTCAGATTGAAGTGGGAATGGCTTCAGTTTTCCCCCATTGAGTATGATATTGGCCATGGGTTTGTCATATATGGATTTGATAATTTTAAGGTATAAGCTACTTATGCCTATTTTGTTAAGAGTTTTTATCATAAAGGTGTGTTGGACTTTGTCAAATACTTTTTCTGAATCTATTGAGAGAATCCTATGGTCTTTGTTCTTGTTTTTATTTATGACGTGGATTGCATTTATAGATTTGTGTATGTTGAACCAGCCTTGCATCCCTGGAATAAAGCCCACCTGGTTGTGGTGAATTATTTTTTTGATGTGCTACTGAATTCTGTTTGCTAAAATTTTGTTGAGGATTTTTGCATCTATATTCATGAGGGATATTGGTCTGTAATTTTCTTTTTTTGTTGCGTCCTTTCCTGGTTTTGGTATCAAGGTAATATTGGCTTCATAGAATGAGTTAGGAAGGATACCATCCTTCTCAATGGTGTGGAATAGTTTCTGTAGTATAGGTATGAATTCATCTTTGTATGTTTGGTAAAATTCCCAGGACTTTTCCGTTTGGAGAGGTTATTAATTACTCCTCCAATTTCTGAGCTTGAGATTGGTCTATTCAGGAATTCTGTTACCTCCTGGGTGAACTTAGGGAGGTTGTTTGAATCCAGAAATTTGTCCATTTCCTCCTTGTTATGTAGATTTTGGGCATATAGTTTTTTATAGTAGTCAAACATAATGTTTTGTATTTCTGTGGTATCTGTAGTGACCTCTCCTTTTTCATTTCTTATTGAGTGTATTATAGTTCTTTCCCTTTTGGTTCTTGTCAGTCTAGCAAGAGGGCTATCAATTTTGTTTATCTTTTCAAAAAACCAGCTTCTAATATTGTTGATCTTCCATATAATTCTCTTGTTCTCCATTTCATTCAGTTGTGCTTTGATCTTAGTTATTTCTTTTCTTCTACTAGGATTGGAATTGATTTACTCCTCTTTTGCCAATTCCTTGAGTCTATTCATTAGGTTGTCAGTATGTAATCTTTCTGGTTTTTGGATGTGAGCATTTATTGCTATTAGTTTTCCTCTCAGGTATGCTTTTGCTCTATCCCAGAGGTTTTGGTAAGATGTGTCTCCATTATCATTTTGCTCGAAGAAACTCTTGATTTTCCTCTGAATTTCATCCTTGACCCAATAATTCTTCAGTAATAGATTGTTTAGTTTCCATGACTTTCTGAAGCATTGAATGTTTCTATAGGAATTGAACCCTAGTTTTATGCCACTATGGTCAGAGAAGACACATGGTATAATTTCTATTTTCTTGAAGTTTTTGAGATCTGATTTGTGGCCTAGTATGTGATCAATTTTGGAGAAGGATCCATGGACAGCTGAGAAGAATGTAAATTCAACTTTATTTTGGTAGAATGTTCTGTAGAGATCTGTCAGACCTATTTGATCAAGAGCTTTGTTTATGCCCATTATTTCTTTGCTTATTTTCTGTTTGGAGGATCTATCTAGTTCATTCAGTGGAGTGTTGAAGTCCCCTGCTACTATGGCAGTATTATTTAACATGCTCTTTAGATAATACAAGGTTTGCTTTATGTAATTGGGAGCTCCTGTATTGGGTGCATTAATATTAAGAATTGTTAAATCTTCTTATTGTATCTTCCCTTTCACCATTATAAAATGGCCATCTTTATCCTTTTTTACTTTTGCTACTTTAAAGCTTATGTTATCTGCAAATAGTATAGCTACCCCTGCTTTCTTTTGACTTCTGTTTGCCTGGGTGATAGTTTTCCATCCCTTGACCTTCAGCCAGAAGGCATCTTTGTGGGTTAGATGTGTTTCCTATAGACAGCAGATACTAGGCTTGTGGGTTTTTATCCACTCTGCCAGTCTATGCCTTTTCAGAGGACAGTTTAAGCCATTTACATTTATTGAGAGGATTGAAATTGGAGGAAGATTTCCATTTATATTGTTTGGTGAAGTCCTGTTACTTTGATTTGCTCCTTGAGCCATCATGCAGTTCATGTTCTAGTCTTTAATTCTTTGAAGATTTTACTTTGAGGAGTGTCTATTGTCCTGTTGAGTGTGGAAGGCAGATCTGAGAACTTCCTGTAGGGCTGGTCTGGACTTTGCAAATTCCTTCAGTGATTGCTTGCCTGATAAGGACTTAATTTCTCCCTCATAGATGAAACTTAATTTTGCCAGATAAAGAATTCTAGTTTGGGCATTATTCTGTTTTAGAAGATTAAGGATAGGCACCCAATCCCTCCTGGCTTGTAAGGTTTTAGATGAGAAGCTTGCTGTTAGTCTGATAGGCCTTCCTTTATAGGTCATTTGCTACTTTTGTCTTGCTGCACGGAGGATTATTTATTTCATGTTTACTTTGGTCAGCCTAATTTCCATGTGACAAGGTGATTGCCTTTTCATGTTGAGTCTCCCAGGAGTTCTGTGTGCTTCTTGTATTTGTGTATCAAGATTTCTAGCCAGGCCTGGCATATTTTCCTCCAGTATTCTGTGAAATAAGTTTTCCAGCCCTTGTGAATGTTTCTCTTCCCCTTCCGGAATCCCAATCAATCTGAGATTTGGCTTTTTACATAATCCCACACTTCCTGTATACTTTGGTCTTGTCTCTTGTTTCTGTATTCCATTTCTTCCTCTGATTTGTGTAATGCATAGGCATAATCTTCAACCTCTGAGATTCTTTCCTTTGCATGTTCCATCCTGTTCTTAATGCTCTCCACTGTATTATGGAGTTCCTTGATTGTCTCCTTCATTGCCAGAATTTCTGTTTTGTTTTCTGAATAATTTCTATTTCTTTGGAGAATTTTTCATTCATCTCCTGTATTGGTCTTGTGGTTTCTGTATGTTGGGATTCTATTTTCTCTTCGATTCCATTTAGTTTTGTAGCAATCCATATTCGGAATTCTTCCTCCATCAGTTTAATCATATCATATAAGTTGGTGTCAGTTGATGGAGAAGGAGTATTTTCTTTTGGAGGTGACTTTTCTCTCTGCTTCTTCATGTTTCCTGTGATCTTTCACTGGTTCTTTCTCATCTGGGTGTTTTTTCAAGGACTGGAGGTGCAGAGACTGGATTATGAGCTAAATTCTGTGATTCTGGAGGGATGATCCTTGGCAGATCTGGGGATATTTGCTCTGGACCTGTAATGTCTTAGAGGAGTTTGAGCCTGTTCGGTTATCTTTGACCTATTGTCTTCACCATCTTTTAATAAAGATTAGTGAGATCGGATCCCTTGCTTAGACTCCCAGGAGTTGTATCATTCTTTTGTGCATGACTCCCCTATCAACTACTAGTATGAGGAGTGAGACACTGTGATGAGCTATGAGGTTATTCTCTCTTTTTGTTGCTTTTGTTTTGTGTGGGAGGGTCAGTTATCAAGCTATTCCAATACCTATGTAATGAGCTCTAAACCCCTAAATTTGGTAAACAGGAATCTCAGCCTTTGGGGAGTGTCATGCCTCTCCCTGGGGATCCTTGAACCCTGTTACCTATTCAGCTGTGGTGAGATAAGCAACAGGTATTGGCAAGACTAAGAGAGTATACTTCAGAGGTTGCTTGATCTGTGGCTAGAGGGGAGCTGCTAAGAAGTTATTCAGAGATCTTTTGCTGCTTATGTGTGGCAGCTCCTGGTGGAAGGTGTCTTTTGGTGCAATTGCTAGGGATTCTGGTTGTGATTTTCCTTCCCAGAACACAAGCCTGTAATTTGGCAACTGCCTGGATGCCAAGGGCAAGCCCTTGTATTGTGCTTTTAACAGATGATACAAACCAACTCACTGTGGTAGGGCATCAATTCTTTTTATTCCGCCCCTCCAAGGATGGGGTTTATCTGATTGGTATAAAGTAAAAGCCTCAGGACTATTGAATAGGCCCTGCCCAGGGCCACTGAGGGACATAGAACAGAGAGCGACCTGCCTGGCTGCTCTGCTCCTGCATAAGAGGGGTCAGGTCCTTCCCTACGAAATACCAGTGGCCTGGTTGCAGACAAGGACCTTCCGCAACCCAGGCGGGTCTTCGCCCTTGAAACGGACTCCCTCATGACTGCATGCTTCCCGGACTGGGGGCTGATCCTTTGGCTGAAGGCCTTGTCTACCAAGTTGCATCCAGGAGATGGGCACGGGTCTCAGCTTGGGTAGCAGTCTAGAGAAGCTGTTACTAAACCCTTTCAGGGGAGGGTTCTGGCCCTTTGATGAAAAATGTGCCAGCAGTGGATAATAAGCAAGAAGAGATGGCAGTCCAGCCTCTGGTTTCAGCTTGAATATTGGCTTATTTCACAACTCTGCCCAGGGGTGGAGTCTATAGTTTTGGAGAGAAGCACCTAGCTCAAAACCCAAGAAAGTGTGGGTGGTATTGTTGTCCCAAGTCACAGTTGGAAAATTGCTCTCCTTCCCAATTCTACCCTGCTAGGGCAGGTTCTATTCATTAGGCACAAAACACAGGCAGCTGGGTGGGATGGGGGACCACCTGACCTTACCAGGGGACACCACCTGGAGAGCAATCTCTCTCTCTCTTCCATCCCCTCACTGGTGGGACTTGAGTCACTGGGGTCTGCCAGGGGGCTTCATTGAGGAGCGAGCTCCCTCCCTCTTCTACCCCCTCACCGGTGGAGCTTGAGTGGCCAGAGTCCACTGAGGGGCTCAGCCAGGGAGTGAAAACTTTCCCTTTTCTGCACGTCACCAACAGAGCTTGGGCTGCCGAAGTCCCCCGGGAGGGCCCGCCAAGGATCGAACTCCCTCCCTCTTCCACCCCCTCACCGGCAGAGCTTGAGTGGCCAGAGTTGACTGAGGGGCTCAGCCAGGGGGTGAAAACTTTCCCAGGAATAAGGTTTTATTCTTTAGAAAGAGGACTTTGGTTGTGTTAAGTTGGAATAAGCATTCTCACTTATGTCTTATGTCCTCTATTTCTCATACGAATTCCTGTGGCCGAGAGAAATGCCCAGTTAGAAAGGAAATCCATGGCCAGCTGCAGCAAACCAGGGAAGCTCAATGAGTGCTTTGGAAGGTGCTGGTGTGCACACCTCCTCCACCAGAGAGTGAGTCCCATAGGGAAGAGTCTTTCTTATGCTTCATGGTAACCCCAGCATTTATAGTCATGCCTTGTACATAGCAGCTGCTCAATAAGTACTTGTTGAATCAAAAGAAGGAATGTGCAGAAGCTAGTCAGGGCTAAGGAAGATGCAAAATAACCCTCTGTGCGCTAGCTTCTCTTTTCTCTCCAATATCTCCATCACATGCCACCCACCCAGGACCCTGGTCTATTAAAGAGTTGTACAATATAGAAATGCATTGTCTTACAGAGGACCTGATTTTTCTCATACAAAAGGCCACTTAGGGACACCTAGTGTGGCCTCACATGCCCTGAGATTGGCCCTGCCCCAAGCACAGTGAAGCCAGCCTTGCTGAGTTGTTGGGAGCACTGGAAATAGCAGCCTTAATTCTTGGACCTGAGCCCATCCCAGTCTCTCCCTATTGGATCAAGTTTCCTACTACAGAACAAATAGGACAGCTCTAATACTCCCAAATGCTACCTTCAAATCCACACACTTGAGTGAATAATTTGCTTCCTGCTTCCCCAAAATGTTCCCAGTAGATGATGTGACAAATTTTACTCTTGCTAACCTTGCTAAAAATGTCTCTGTTATGACCAGATTTCCAACTCGGTTTTCAACCACCTTCCCCAAGAAGATATATAAACTCATAGAAAACCAGGATTAGAGCTATGAAACCCACTGTCCAGCACTGTATATAAGGAGACATTTAATGAGTGCTTAATGGTGATAATGATTTACATTTTGGCAGGGGCCAAACAGAATGTCACTGTAGAAAGCGCTGAGCAGCGCTTGACTCCCTCACACATACCGTGGCTTGGCAGCCAGGGCAGAAAGGAGTGGTGTGCCCAGGGAGCCCGAGTCACGAGGTCAAACCGAGAAAAGGCTCCTCTTTGCGTCTGGCCACTGATGACCACAGAAAGTATGGGCTTCTCCATCAAAGTCCTTTTGACTAAATTCTCCTTTCCTAACCCCTTTACTGACTGATTCAAACTAAGTATTAATATTAATAACAGAGTCATCTCATAGGTTGTATTTCAATTAGAATTCAGATTATGGAGTTGGTGAATCATATGTCCTACTTTCCCATATCTTAGATGAAACAGTTGAGGATTAGAAACATTAAAACATTCTTCAAAGTCATATGGATAGAAAGTGTTATGATGAGGAAGGAACAGAACCAATAGAGGAAGGAACAGAACCAAAATAGCCTATGATATAGACTTATACTTGGAGTAACTGGAATTCAAGTGTATGAAGAATCAGGTTGTTTACTTAACGATGGACACACACACACAAAATGTAACCAAAACTTCACGATTTAAACATGTCACACAGTGTCAGTTTTTAAAGAAAATCCATTTAATATCACCAATTAGCCATTTATTTAGAGAGTAAGTCTTTATTAATAAATTGCTCTGTAGTCTATGTTTTGAAAGCCATTTAAGATACAGAATCTAAGGTCCTTGGACTTAAACTGATAGCCAACACAGAACAAGAAAAATACATACTCTGGAATTCATATATGTAAGCCACAAATAGACAATAATGTAAGAGTAATATCATATTTATTATAAATCAACATTAAATTATGTATTTAGATAAATTCAGGCATTCTGATGGTATGCATTTTTTCCTGCAGATGTGCATGAATTCAACCCATGTCTACTCCATCACTTGATTGCACGCTGCATGAGGACATCACCAGCATGCATCTGATTCATGCTGTCAAGCACAAAGCAGTTACTGTATTCTGGATGCTCAGAATTCACTGGCTCCTGATGAAATGAAATGGTATATTCTTTCCTTCCTTCCTTCCTTCCTTCCTTCCTCCCTTCCTTTCTCTTTTATGGAGAACCTACTTGCCATATAATACAATGCTTGATGTTAGATTCAAAGGCAAATGCAAATGTTTCCTGCCCTGGTTGAGTTCATGATTGAGTGCAGAAAACTGACAAGTAAAGAGACAACTGCAATGAAAAATAAGTTGTGCTGAGATTTGAATTGAGTACTCCAGGAGTTCAAGGGAGATGGCTATTTATTTCAGGAAAATGCAGTGAGGTTTTATGACTTTTAGTGAAGGGATTCTACAGCCAGAAGAGTCATTGATTAGTCCTTGGCTAGGGGAATGGCAAAGCCAAATGGTCTTCATAATGACCAAGAGCCAAGGCACCTTACTCCTTGAATGGAGTACAAAAGAGATAATGCCATATTGTTATAAATCCACTTCTTTTTAAACAACTTTATGGAGATATAATTCACTCATTTAAAGTGTAAAATTCAATGTTTTTTGGTTATCCACAAGTTATGCAATCATCTCCGCTGCCAATTTTAGAATATCTTCATCACCTCCAAAAGAAACTGCATACTCTTTGGCTAGGGCTCCCCTATTTCCCCAGCCTTAAGCAACTGCTAATCAACTTTCTGCTTTACTGATAATCTAAGTAGAAACACACTACTTATTGTATCACCTTCTAAAATACAAAACAAGCATTGTCAGCAGGAATTCTTGAGAAGTACTATTAATCAATTCATCAACAAAGACGTTGCTTGAAGATTTTCAGTTTCAGCCTTATTTCAAGGTCACAGTACATGTCAAAGATGAGGAAAGAAGGAGTGAGAAGGATTGAGAGCTGGAAGAGACTCTTTTAGTCACCCTCATATACATGATATAAAAAGTACCATAACTACCACACTCCATAGTGTTCTCCCCAGAAGTCACGAGTGATCCCTGTTTGGGGAAGCATCACTACACAGTCGAGACTGAACTATCACTGAAGGTGTAGGGGGATTGGTAGGAAGAACAGAGGACTGGAAATCAGAAAACAGTTTTGATTCCTGCTCCAGCTCTTCTGGCTCTGTCTCTTTGGGCACATCTCTTACCACCCCATGCCTTGGGTTGCTCATCTGGCAAATGGACTATTGTTACCCAGTCTGCATGTTTTGCAAGGTGAAGACATATGAAGTTCTCTGTAAAAGGGTAGACTATAAAAATATCAGCAAGTATTATCAGCTCCAAATTTTATCAAGTTATTATATTTCTTCTCTGCGCCCAGGTATTCAAGAAATATTTAATATTTAATAAGGGTAAAGATGAAAGTTCAAAAAGTTTCTAATAGCTCTTTATAATCCTTTATGACTGAAGCTTCAAGGAAGGAAATCAAGTAGGACTGTTATTTGTACCAAAGTCTTCTGGAGTTTGGAGAGAGCTTGCAAGGGCTCCCACTTCATCGTCTGTCTCCACACAAATTACAAACATGAAAACAAGACGACCCCCAGCGAAGAATGTGTTGTGGGATGCACTGACTCATTGTCTAGAGATGAACAGTCTTCACAGGGACAGGAAGCCTTTTACTGTGGGAAATAACCAAAGAAAATAAAAGAAAGAATCTCCTCTCTTATTGTATGAGTGAAGGTATTTATCCTGAGGTCTAAAATGAGAGAATCAACAGTCCTAGTTAATTTCAATATCCTTAGAACTTCAAAATCTAAGCCGTATTGAAAAAGTTCACTCAGCATTAAAAAATGAACATGACCATCTTGCTTCACCCTTCTGGAGAAGGTAAGTATAAAATATTTTAGAGAAACTAGAGAAAGAACTGGTAAAATTCCCCAGGAAACCTGGACCCACCTGTGAAACCACTGAAGGCTAGAGCTGGAAGACAGTTCAGCAGTCACAGGGCTTGTGTCCTGGAACCACTGCTGCCTGTCCCGCAGACCACACTGCTTCACAGAGGCGGCAGCTGCAGGCAGAGGAGTGACTGGCCCACTGTCTCACAGGTAGGTTAGTAGAAGACTTGGATCCAGAAATTTGATCTTCTCCATCAAAGCCCTTTTGACTAAATTCTCCTTTCCTAACCCCTTTACTGACTGATTCAAACTAAGTATTAATATTAATAACAGAGTCATCTCATAGGTTGTATTTCAATTAGAATTCAGACTATGGAGTTGAGGAATCATATGTTCTACTTTCCCACATCTTAGACGAAATAGTTGAGGATTAGAAACATTAAAACATTCTTCAAAGTCATATGGATAGAAAGTGTCATGATGAGGAAGGAACAGAACCAATCTCTAAATTTTTGCTCACTTTTGTTCAATATTCTTCCAATCACAGTGCTATTTCCTCTCCTGAACATTCCAGTCCTGTCAATGTTTGAAACTTTCCTTTTTCTTAGGGCTAGGCTCTATGGTCATCCCAAAGGAAGATAAAACAAAACAGAAAAACCCCAAAACACTAGGATGCCATGCAGGATCACTTTTGCTTCCTTACGCCCACTTGGAAAAGTACAATATGGGCTCTGCCATTAGACATTTTCACATTTTTTGTGATGTTATTTTTGGATGAATAGCTCTGAAAACATAGTGAAAAAGATTTCCTTGAAAGTTAAACAACTCAATTTGGGTACATGATGATACCAGCGCCTTCCAGATTTTAACTCGGGGGTAGCAGGTAGGTATAATTCATACCTAACATATTCTTGATGGATTGAATGAATGTGCTACTATGGAAAAAGTCACACACTAACTCCAGTAGTTCGTGTGATACGATGTCTTGTAAAATGTGCTCCCAATAGAAATTGCAACATTGGTATTCAAAAACCTAGAATGATACATGTCAACATCAATAAGTGAAACTGCCTAGACCTCTCTTTTTTAAATAAGTTCTTCTGATACAAAACTAAAGAAAGAACATCAGTGATGAAAAAGGAATAAGATATTTGAAGTTTATTCGGTTTGTTTAACATAGGCAAGATACATTTTTTAAAGAGTAAAACTTCCCCAATCTCTTTGACTTCTGGGACCATGACTTCTCCATGCTCTGGTAACATTGAGCCTTATGTTTTAAACCTGTCAATCATCCCCAGTCTAGGTCTAGATGCCTGTCTGCTCCCTCAGCACCCTCCATACTCCTATCTCAGGACCCCCACGCGGTTTACTTGTTTCTCTCTCCAGCTGTGGTAAGATTTTGAGAGCAGGGATTTAGTCCTGTTCATCTGTCCATTTCCTGTGCTTATAACAAAGTCAAGGAGGTGGCTTGGGCTCAATAAATATTTATTGATTGAATAAAAGCTTGAATGAACAACTGAATAAATATCACCAGTTAATAATAACAAACATGAGTGACTGTGTGTTTCTAATTGATGGAATATGAATATAAGTATGTATATATACCTACTTACGGTAGCTCCTTCTCAATACATAACCCATAAAATTCAAATCTCATAAGAAACAGCATAACAGAAAAGGCCAGGAAAAAAAATCACTGTATCATGACATTCCATTTTCATCAAACTTCAGAAATACAAACTCTCCATCATTTGGTGAATCACAGGCAGATAATGGTCCAATCTCAGCCAAACAGTGCTATTAAAAACACAAATAACTGAACTCAATGTACATTCCAATTTCCCTTGTGATTCCAATTAAGGCCACACCAATTAAGTGAACTTATCATTTTGTATCATGGAGTTCTTACAAATTGCATAAAATTCAAGTTGGCATTTTCTCCCTTCCCTGATAAGGAAGGAACATGATTGCATCACACTGATTGCATATTTAGCTCTCAAAGCAGCTGCACAAACATTATAAGCAATAAAGGAAAACAAAAAAAAAATGGGAAGAGGCTAGTATCAAAGGACACATTTCTGAAACAGAGCATGTTATGATGTTATGGATGGTTAATTCTAACAGAGAGATGACTCAGAAGTATGGATCCAGCAGAGGAGTGGGCACTGTGCGAGGGAACGGGATGATTATAAATCCCCTGCCATCGCCCACACCAAATCCTAGAGTCAGAGTCTTTGTTCATAGAACCTTAAATGAACCTCCCTAGTGACAGATAGTGACAGCATCACCACTCCCATCAGAATGAACAAATTTCCCCAACACCAGGATACCCAGAGCATCATCCATGGGTAGAAGTTGGGCAGCTCCCTGCTAAACATCTCTGGGGAGAGGTCATGCTTCCGCTGTTACCATTTTCCTACCCTTTAGAAAACTTCACAAAATGTCCAGATGAACTCTGCCTCGCACAACTTCCTAATGATGGAAGATCACAAATGGTAACTTAGGTTCACCCTTCAGCCTATATATTAATATTAACTGTTGGTAAGAGCTTGGGCTATGGAGCCAGACTATAAGAGTTAAAATGCTTGCCCTGCCTCAGGCTGAGTTGCATGATCTTGAGTAAGTTACTTAACCTCTCTGTGCCTTGTTTCTTTCTTTATAAAATTGAGAAAATAATTCTAATTATACAATAGGGTTGATTTGAAAATTAAACATAATCATGCACATGAAGAACATTAGGAGCATAATTATTCCTCAGTGAATGACAGCTGCTCCTGCTCCTGCTGTCACATGCTCTGTGGCCATCACTGCTGTTATCAGATTGACATGGGCATTATTGGTTCGAGGGATGCTCTCGAAAAAATGAGACCTGTCTCCAGTTTGCAATCTTCCCTTCCTCCGGATGACACTGCCCATAGATGCCCCAGAATTGTAGGCAGGGCTCTCAACAGTCTCCTTTTAGAGACAAGAAAGTGTGTTTCCTCAGAGAAATGAATGCTGATTGGTCCTCAGATAAATACACAGAATTTGCCTTAAAATGCCCATAGGAAGACTAAAAATGGTACACTTATAGTGGATAAATGGTAGAAAATCATATTGCTGTAAATATTCAGTGTGGAATTTCAGCTACCTTTTGGATTAAATAAGCTTTTGTGGCTTAGTCCAAAAACCTGCATACTATTATTATTCTGTATTCCAGGTAATTACTGATTTATAAAGGGACTTTTGGACTTTGTTTCTGTCTGGGTACTTCATGCTGCAAGGTGGACAGGATAAAGAGAATATCTCGATTTTATAGAGGAAACAACTGATTCCCAGAGAGGCTGTTCCTATGGCAAAGCTTCAAGGATAAACACAAACCAATATTCCAGGTCCAAACCAGCTCACTGGGATCTCAGGTCTGACATAAAGAAGCAGCTCATGGCTGCCAGGAAGTACTTCTCTGTTGCTCTTCTAGAATGTTTGCCCCACTCCCACCCATCATCTCTGCTATGTCTTGTTCCTGTTGCCCTTCCAAATGTGGGGGGGGAGAGAGAGAGAGAGAGAGAGAGAGAGAGAGAGAGCAGAAGGAAAGCCACTGCAATGTTAATTGTGATTTTCTCTGGGAGGTTGGATTAATGGTGATACTAATTTTCTTTCCTTGTCCTATTCTAATACAAATTTTCTGCGATAAACATCTAGGACACATTAATCAAATTATTTGTTAAAATTATTTTTAAAATCCTGCTGAAATTCAACCATTTCATAAAGCCTTTCCAAATGAGTCCCATTTGTCTCTAACCACCCCGTGCAGCCAGAGCTGATGGATTTGGCTTCAGACGATTTACACGTATGCTCCCTTCCCATTTCTATTCCTTTCCTTTCTCCTTCCCTCCCTCTCCTTTCCCTCCTCCTCTTTCTTTCTTTTTTTCTTTAAATTCATATTATATAACAGCTTCTGTGCTGAGAGATTTAAAAATTACACTAGTGATAATGAAAACATTCCAGTTGTTAAAAATTCAAACAATAACAAGGTTCCCAGGGTAAAAGTTAACATATTCTTTTCTAACTTTACCTTTTTCTCCCAAATCCCATTCTTCTCTACCTATAGGCTGTGACTGTTAAGTTTGGTATGTAATCTTAAATCTTTCACAGGTAAATATTATATGTGTATATGATTATGTATATATGCATAATTTTTTTTGTTTTTAACAAATGAACTGGAACATTTTCCTTCCTGTGGAACAATTCTGATTACTGTCTTGTAATGTGTTTGACTCTGAGCCAAGGGCCTGCAGGTGAGAGGGACCAGCAGGAATGTTCTTGTCTGAAGGCCGTGGATGATGGTGACCTTCATGCAGCCTCAGCCGCAGCCCTGGCCTCACACTGGCCACACGTACAATAGCAGCACAAACAGGCCGTTTGGCTGTCGAGTCCACTAATGACAGGTGCAAGTGCTGCATATCACATGTATCCTCTAAAAATAGGGTGGAGAAAGAAAGGGTCTCATGGCTAGCCCTCTCGGTGGCCTATAATAAAATGTTCACCTCATGAACTCTTAGTGGAAATAACACTATTTCAACATAATATCACTTGCTGTGTTCATACTGACAGCTGTGTTGAGCTCAGTAGAAAATCCAGTGAGGTACTTTGATCAAAACGTTAAAGCAGGCTGGGCGCGGTGGCTCACGCCTGTAATCCTAGCACTCTGGGAGGCCGAGGCGGGTGGATTGCTCAAGGTCAGGAGTTCGAAACCAGCCTGAGCAAGAGCGAGACCCCGTCTCTACTAAAAATAGAAAGAAATTAATTGGCCAACTAAAAATATATAGAAAAAATTATCTGGGCATGGTGCTGCATGCCTGTAGTCCCAGCTACTTGGGAGGCTGAGGCAGGAGGATCGCTTGAGCCCAGGAATTTGAGGTTGCTGTGAGCTAGGCTGACACCACGGCACTCTAGCCCAGGCAACAAAGTGAGACTCTGTCTCAAAAACAAAACAAAACAAAAAAAACTTTAAAGCAAAGATCTCTTAAGCATCTTTCATCATAATAAATCTCCTAAAGAAAAAAGAAAAGTGAAAATACTGAATGTGTGTGGCAGGCTGAGATTTGGTCCTTTCACTTTTGGGGGGCAAGTTTTGCCTTGGAGACTCTTCTCTCCTTTCAGCCTTTATTAGTTGTGACCTTTCCTTCATTTGTGGACCTTCTGCAAATAGGACGGATTTTTGCCTATCATCTTGATAATTCTGATGGAAGAAAACAATAGACTCTCACTTTCTACATCCCATTTTCAGGACAAAACAGAAAAAAAGAATGCTTCTCTAGGAAGTATTGGGGGAGATGATTTCTAAACCAGAACAAGTAATAAGAAGTAATTTTCCATCTAGGTTTAGGAAAGTCCCTCATTTTGGTATGCTCAGGAGCATGAGCTCAGGGAACTCACCAAACGCTGATGTTCCTTCAGCAAACACAGAAGCTGAGGACCTGCTGTGTCAGTTCTGCTGAATCAGGCTGCGTGGGACAGGTCCGCCATGGTCCCTAACTTAGCGTGGTGCGCTGGCCCTAACGGGACCACGCAGGTGGCCTTTTCCCTTGGACACATTCCAGATCTCCTTGTATCAATAACCCTATTCATAACTGACATGATATTACCACTAGCAGCATTATTTTTACTGCTAAATAAAAGCATGGAAAAGTCACAGTGGGCAGAACAGCAGATATTTGGTTATCAATTGAAAATTACAAAGGATATCAATATTAAAGAAACATGTCAGTCTACTCATTTCCAAATGCCTCAGGTGTGTATGTATGTCTTACTCCTACAGAAGGATAGCTAGCTGCTTCTCTATGATAGGGCGTGACTTATACTGGTTTGTGCGGGAGAGAAAGCTGTCTAAGCAGCTGAGAAGGAAGTTGATATTTGACTGGAAGAGGTTGGAGTAGTCTGGATTCGTGTGGAAGAGACAGGTTTTAGGCATGAGCCACAATTTGAATTACCCCTGAAAATGTCTTCAGTAATTCAGATAAACTTCTGAACTCCATCCCATCTGAATTCCACATTTTAGTGGTATTCTATACTGCATTGTGATTTTCTTTTTCTAGTTGTGACATGTGTTTATCCCTTGTCTCTTCAATCTGTAAATTCCTTAAGGGCAGCCACTATAACGGCCTGCATTTTGATGGTCTTTTATTGGGTCCTTAGAAAATCCTTCTCGATGGGCTTGGCAAGGGCTCGTGCGAATGGCAGCCTCCCGTGAGCGGGAGCGGGACGTCTGCGCTTCCACGTCCGCCCGCACGGCGACTCTCCCCTGCTCGCTCACGGTGCGGCGGCGCCTCCTTGATGAGCGGGCAGAGCCTGGCGATCTAGGAACACCACATCTGGTCTGTGGCCTGTGCCTCCAAACTTTGCAATTCAAGCCACGGACAGTTTCCTGAGTGGAGAATTCCCCCACTGGAAGCACAGGGACGTAGGCCACACTCCTGGTACCGATTATGACGAGGCCATCTGTACAGGGAACGGGGGCGCCTGGAACATCTGGGCTGCCTTTGGACCACAAGGTCTGGGTCATGTGCCCAGCCTCCCTTGTGTGACTTCCCCGTGAGAGCAGGCCAGGTCACCAGGGAACTGGAGCTATTTTTGAGAAGGCCACTGGCAGAGGCCTCCTCATCCTCTGCCCAAGTACCCCACATTCTGCATTCTCCGTGCCAAGACTTTGTGGAGTGACTGAAATAGGATAGGAGAGGGAGCAAAGCCAGGGAGAGGAGGGACGGGATGCGAACCGGCATGGTGGGAGTCAGGAGCCAGGACTGCCCATTCCTGCTCCTCATGCTGGCTCCGGGTGTCTTCAGAGGAGCCATTGCTGGGCACGCTGCTTAGTCCGCTCCTGTGACATGGAGCGGGACAATTGTCTCACCTGCTGGAAAGCGGGAAAAGACAGTTAAAACAAGATTAAACCGTACAAGTAGAAGTGCATTAAAAAAATACTAGAAACATTTTCAATATACAGGAGACTGTCAACTTACTTGACCAAAGAGCAAGGGCTCTAAGGGATATACTGGAGAAATTCTGCTGCGGGCACTGGGAAACCTGGAAAGTTTTGAGGGGTACAAAGTGAGGGGACCAGACAAAGAAATGTGGCCCCATAGCTGGTTAGGGGAGAAGCACAGGTTGTTCCTCTTAGGTTCTAGGCATGGAGTGTTTACTCACTATCCACTCCATCTGTAGCGTGTTAAGCCAGACAAGCAGGAGGCCATTAGCCTGAGGCTTTTTCTGAACTTTGAGTTCCTATGTAACAAATTGCAACTTAGTACATCAAACGAATCGAAATCTAACTAGGAGTATATATTTTTTGTAACAAATAGCTGAGTTCACCCAACACAAACAGCTCAGATTCAGCCAATCACAGGCAGCCAACTCACTGCACATGCCAAAATAAGGCAGATGCCACACCATAGCCAAGCAGAGGATTTCTGTTCTTTGCTTCCTGGTTTGGCCTATAAAATCTTTCTGCTCATACTATTGGGTAGAGTTCTCTGAACCTCTTCTGGTTCTGAGCGATGCCTGATTAATAAATTGTTCTTTGCTCAAATAAGCTCTGTTAAATTTAATTTATTTGAAATATGTCATTTAAAACTCATTGAAATGTTTAGAATTGCATTTATATTTATAGATACATTGTATTGAAACAATTGAGAGAGAGAGGGAGAGAGAAAAAGAGAGAGAGAGAGAGAGGGAGAGAGAGAGAGAGATTCCTCTTTTTGTTTTGCAGAAACGGAGCCATAGAAAGGTGAAGTGACCTACCCAGAGAAAGTTCATGGTGGGGGCAGGACCTGATCCCAGGAGACACAGCAGGGCTGTTTATTTGGGTTTTTTTGGGAATTCGTTGAGGGCGTGAACCCATTTTAATTTCAGATAGTCATTAGTTACTACTCACAAAAAACTGGCTTTCCTCTCCTCTAAGTGCGTGGAAGACTACACCGCCTGCCCTTATTGTGGTTGAATGAGTCTGAAAAGTATTTCTAGATAGGCCAGAAGCCTTCAAGAGCCGGTGCACAGTCTACTGGATTCCCTCTCTGCAGACTACCCAAGCCAAGGTGCTTCATGTTCTTACAGCTCCCCATCAACCTGAGAACAAGGAATGGCTTGCTGTTTCAAGCCACTGAGAATTTTGCAGTTGATAATTGTTGCAGCATAATCTAACTTATCTTGACTGATAGAGATCATGGAAATCAATATAAAAGTCACACAGCAAGATAGAATTAGAATTTTTTTATTTAGAAAGAGCCCAAGAGATACTATCTTCCTTCCTTCCATGAAGGAAGTTGAAGGCCAGGTTTCCTGACCTCTGCCTCTACTCACAGTCCTTTCTGCCTTCATGTACTTTAGAGCACATTGTGTCCCACTGGATTCTAGGCATGGCTCTCTTGAAGACATTACCAAGTGGTCTGTGACTTATCTATTTGAATATCTACTTGGATACTCCAGTACTGGGAAATGTGTCATACTCTCAAAACATTTCCTTTCATTGTTTTTCAGCAACCAGTGATTAAAAAGTTCTTCTTTAAGTAAACATTTTCCTGTAATGTATATTTAATTGTCCTTGTTCTTTTCTCCAGAGCCACAGAGAACATGTGTCATTCTCTTTTTATGTAATCCTTCTGAATAATTTAAACAGCATGAACTCCCTAAGTTACTTCTCCACATTGAATACTCCCCAGTTCCTTCAATCTCTCCCTATGTTGAATTATTTTGAGGCCTTTTATCATTTTATCTTTTTTACCAGGATAGATTCAGCCTTTAAATATACTATTAAACATTTGTACCAGAAGTACATATAGTATTATTGATAGTATGACCTAACCCATGAGAATAAAATGATGCTATTATATTCTGAGTGTGCTAGTTCCATTAACCCTAAATTTAACAACAGCAAAAGGCTCCAACTTAAATCCATCAATTTTATATCCTGATTCTTTCACAACAGTATTGCAACTGTAAGCTATTTATGAACTCATCACAGACTGTGATATAATATTGAACTGGATGCTGGCCAGATAGAGTTTTGAGAAGCACCAATGAAGACATCAGTCTGTTAGTAAAGATTCTTTGGATTTAGTCATTAAGAATTTGCATTTTCTACCAGTCATATTATCATGTAGTTCCACGTCTCTGTCCAATATACAAGGTCATGTATGAATTCTTTGTCAAATTACAGACATGTGATCATTCCACCTACTGATCTAGTGATAACTTGTCACAAAAAGACATGATTAGTTTGCTATGCTCTTCTTTTGCTAAACCCATACTTGTTAGTAATGATCACTTCTTCATTTCTAAGCACACACAACCTCTTCTAGAATCCTACTTAAAATTACTAACATACTTGTTGGTTTATCTACATTTTTCCACTTTGGAAATATTATGGCCTCATTTGTCCACATGTGTCCTGTTCTCCATGTTTTCTTGAAGAAAACAGACTGTGACTTGGCAGTGTTATTTATATATAAGCCCTGCGTATCCTGAGTTGACATTTATTACAATCAATAGACATAAACACACTGAGAGCAGCTTGTGCTTTATTACATTTTTTTCACCTATTCTAGTGAATATTTGTTCTACTTTTTCTTGTCCGAAAAATCTTCTCTTATCAGAGAAGACAGACATGAATTGGGAGTTCAAAATTAGGAGTTTATAATCTAGTGAATTGAAGTACCTAGGGGTTCCCCATATCAGGGGCTTGTGAATTTGCATGCATGTGTTTGTAAATATTTACTATATGTTGCTTCTCTTTCTCCTCAGCTCCTCTTCCTCCCTACTTGCTTCCTCCTAAACCCTTTGCCATTTTTGTTCTATAGCTTGATCAGATCTTCTAAGGGGTCAATGACTCTCTAACATCTTAATGGAAAAGAGAAAATGTCTCTTACTTTGTCCCTGGTGCTTATCAAAAGGAGTCTCAGTATGTAGTGGGGTATTCAATACATTTTGGTTGACTGAATAAATGAGTACTTTAATGTTCCATCTTTCCCAAGAAAAGGAGCTACAGTTTTCTCATTCTTATTTATGCACCAAATGTGTCTTAAAAAGAGTCCTTTTTCTCCCTTGAGCTCTTTTTAAGCTTTAGTTTTTCTGACATTTTGCCTGCATGCCTGTTGTACTCCTTTTTAAAAATAAAACTCATTGCTTTTATGATCTTCTTGTTTTTGCATATGTTCATATTGATTTCTCTAATTAAAATAATTCTTCCCTGTCTTTATGGGATGAACTTTATGCATAGTTATTAATAAAACCCATTGGCGGCTCCCAATGGCAAATCACTCAGATCTCCCTTTCGAGAAACCTTCCCGTAACCAGGAGCGTAGCTACTGACGACCTCTTGGCTGTTGTGCCTTCAGATCCACCACTGTGGAAATTCCCTCAGGCTGCTCCCAGCCAGTGCCTACAATGGTAAGGCTATTAGGGAAATGCTGGGGCTTCCAGATCCAGGCCATGTCAGCCCAGTGCAGAACTCCTTTAAAAGGCAGTTTCTGCTCCAGGATGACCCCTTGACTTGGTTGAGATTTTCTCAAAGTCATCCCGTGCAGCTGTCTGAGTGTAGTCTAGCTTAATAATTCACTCATTAGGGTGAATTTGTCCCTTCCTTGTTTCTCAGATATAATGAGCTGTGATGAAAGGAACCAAGGAGGTCAGAGTCCTGGCCTATCAGTTGACTCCTTACCCTTCTGGTCTTTGACTTTCCAAATTCTCACTGGAGAGAATTGGGTGACCCAAGCCAAGTGCTATTTCCATAATCGGAGCCATCTCATCTTTTGAGGAGCCGGGGGTGGGGGGTAATTGTCTTTCCTTTTGCTCTGGGATCTTACCCTCTCTTTCATTTAGTTTTCAGCAGCAAAACTGAGGGAAAAAAAGTTACATGAGGTGATCAAATTTACCATTTTCCCATTTCAGTATGTCTTTCTCTATTCCTGTCCCATGTCTACTTGGGGAAAAGTGGTCAAACCTCAACAGTGGCTTTGAGAGAATCAGCCATTGAAGATTCTTGCATTTGCACATAGGTAGCTCTTTAAAAGGGTCCTTGGATGAGAAGCCACTTCTAACATTACATAAGATGGGACCAGCCAGCAGGATGCCAAAGGCCAGTGCTGGTCGATGGACATAGAATCCTCTTTTCTAGGAAAGTCAGTTTCCAAATGATGGAGCAAGTAGGATAAAACAATAAAAACATAAAAGAAAACAAAACCCAAACCACTCACATTTGAAAAGGCAGGTGCTTTGCTTTCTCCATCTGACCCTTGAAGAGCTGATTGTTAAAGGGAAAGTGGCAGTAAAACATAAATGCCAATATTGAAAAAAACGTGATTTCAAAAAGACAAACTATTCTATTATTTGTTGCCATGTTTGGCTGTTGTGAGGCCATTCAAGCTCAAAAGGCTCCAAAATGCAGGCAATTATTTTTGATTGCTCTAATTCTGAAATCAAACTCTTTGTTCTTTATTATATAAATTTCTATAATAAGTGAGCATGATGGGGGAGGTTTTGTAGTCTAAGAAATCATCTTAATGCTCTGGAAGTCACTCCATTTGGGCAGCCTTCTGTCGTGCTGATGATTAAGGGGTGTAGGTCACTCAGACCTCCTTCTCCAAATCCTCTATTTGTTCTGGTCTTACAGACAAAATGCCCTTCCTCTCTCTACATGTGGGTTTATGGAATAGATCCACACATGCAATGAACCAACTACTTTCCTTTCACGTAATTTCTCCCTCAACTTTCTTCCTGCAGATAAGTGGATTATAACTCTTTTTGCAGGACTTTAAAAAAGTACTGAGGATGAAGGGACATTTCAAAACATGTTTTAAGATTTGCTTAGTTGAATAAGATAGCAAAGCAGGTTTCATTATCTCACCAAAGCAGCTCATCCTGTAAACCTAGAATTATTAAAAACCAGAATGAACACCTATTGTTACCTAGAATTAGATAAGCCATGTGGACAACATGTCTGTTATCTCTGCAGTTTTGTCATGCTCCTAACATCAAAAACATTTCCATGGTCTACAACCTGGGGAACTGATTTCTCTAGACTTAATTTTCAATCTGGAAAACTAAGAATGGCTTACATTTAGTCCAACAGTAAACTGAATTTTTAAGAAGAGTATAATTTGTATTAGTATATACAAGGATAGAGGAATCTACTGTGCATGTATTGGGGAGTGAGGGAGTGGCCACAAATAGGCACGAATGAATTATAAGAAAGAAATCAGAGAGCAACACACACATCAGTAAGTGTGCCATAGTAAAGAGCAAGAAGTAAAAGTGTGGAGAGCCAGGAGCTCCTGTTCCTGAGTTTTGTCACTGTCCCTCTTCTTCACTTGTTGCTGTCATTTCTTTTAGCTTTTGAGTTCAACATTACTACCTAAGAAACTCTCTTGAGTGTCCCTGTCCCATGGTGATTGCTCTCTTATTCACTTCTGTTTAGCACTTATTCAAGATGTGGTAGAGGATTATAACAGCTTGCTCAATGGGTATTTTTTCCCTAGTTGTTTCAGGTCGGTAATGTTGCTGGTGGTGGTGGTGATGGTGGTGATGGTGGTTGTGATGGTGGTGAGGGTGGTGATGGTGGTGATGGTGGTGGTCGTGGTGATGGTGGTGGTGGTGGTGGTGGTAATGGTGGTGGTTGTGGTGGTGATGGTGGTGGTAGTGGTGGTGGTAATGGTGGTGGTTGTGGTTGTGGTGGTGATGATGGTGGTGGTGGTGGTGGTGATGGTGGTGATGGTGGTAGTGGTGGTGGTGGTGGTGGTTGTGGTGGTGGTGGTGGTGGTGATGGTGGTGGTCGTGGTGATGGTGGTGGTGATAATGGTGGTGGTTGTGGTGGTGATGGTGGTGGTGGTGTCAATGATGATGTTTTTCTGATCAAAGAGAATTTAAGAGGAAAAAAACCCCAAAACTCCTTGTGAGTAGGGACTTTGTAGCCTATTTCTCTTGCCTCTCTTTCCTTTCCATTTTTATCTTCCTTCATGTTTAACACTTAATAGGTATAAACTAAGCAACTAGTCACTGGGTAGGTACGTTAGCAACCTGGAACATATTCCAACATCTCTCTCTCTCTCTCTGTCTTGCTACCTGATGAGTGGTCTGAGGACCTGTAACACTCACATTACGTAGGAGCTTCTTAAAAATTCAGGATTTGAGGCCCCACCCTAAGACTGAACTATGCACCATATTATTAGGAGATCCCTGGGCGACTTGTATGCACATTGCAGTTGGAGAAGTGCTGGTGTGAAAGACACTTATTCTCCATCTCCATTTCTAGCATCTACTTAAATATAACACTTAATCAATGAGAAACCACAGTATCTTGAATTATTTAGTAACTTTTTAAGACTGTGGGTGTTGTAAACCCAGGCAGAACTTAGTGTGTTCCATGCACTTTATACTGCCTTGGGCTGCTCAGTATTGCTTCATGTATGTTAATCTTATGTCCTCAAGCAGACTGCAAGTTCTGATTTTTTGGCAGTTTCTATTCTTTGTGTCTCTAAATCCTGTTGGTATGCCCATTGCCATATTCACTAAATACTAACAACTAATATTTGAGAATTCACTGTGTTTTAGACATTTTGCAATGCACTTCCATGCATTATCTCACTGAATACTTAACATAACTCTATGAAGTAGCTACTATTCTTTATTTTCATTTCGTAATAAGAAAATGAAGGCTTCAGGGAATGTAGTAAGTCATTGAGCTGGGACTCAAATCCATTGACTTAGGAACCTAACCTCATTGTTAGCCACTGCGTAACACTGTCACTGAATGTTGATGAATAAATAAAACTGTGCTTGTGGAGGTAAACACATAGACATGGTGTTAACCTGATCCATTGGAATCCAAGACCTGCTTTCTTCTGGCCTAGAGACTGTCCTGATAAAAATATTTCTCAAAGAAAGGAAAACAATGCTTCCCTTCTGCCATCTCCCCAATCTTGTCCACATTCCTCCTGTCCCAAGTTTCTTCCTCCTGCTGTATTTATTAACTCCCTTCTCCCACATAATCCTTCTTCTTGGTTGGAGGCCCGAGTTCAAGTCCTAGCCTTGCTAGATGGCCTTATGAGTGAGCCCTTCTGACTCTCAGCCCTCCGAGGAAAGCATTTGGACTTGGCCTGGCCTAGGGGCGCTGCATGCAGAGCCTTTTCAGGTCACAGATTGGGCTTTCTCCGCCTGAGTGGGTGTGTTTGCAGAGTGGATGAGTGACCTTTCATTCCCGGACACCCAGAGGGCCAATCAGTCTGTGCTTGCTCCACTGAGAAAACTGAATACAGCGCTCGCCACTTGAAAAGAGGGTAAAGCATAAATGAGCATAAAAATAAACAAACCCTAAGCCCCTCAAAGCCCAGACAAAGCTGAAGCACTTTGTGTTTTAGGGCACCCCACATCTGGGGGATGAAGGAGCCTTTTCTCATGTTTCTTCTCACAATGTGAAAAATCATTTCACTGGAAAAGATTTCTGCCGGGCCAGAGAGCATGTGCACGCTGGCAGCCCAGCCGCAAGCTGCTCCCGGCGTGTTCTCTTCTCTCACCGCCACCGGGGCCACGGTTTCCACTCGGGTGGCTGGCAGGCTGCTTATGTGATCGTCAGCTGGCAGGGGCCACTGATGTTCATTACTGTCCTGGACAACCACACTACCTTGACAGACATGATTGTGAGACCACAGGGTACCCAGGACAGCTTTGTCAGAACAATTCCTGTGGGAAACGTGGATTCCAGAATGGGAGAGACAAAGATTAGGGAGAACTCCCCACATGACGGTTCTCATGTGGGCTCTGCCACCCAGCAGGTCTCCCACGGATGTGCTGATGACACAGCACAACACAGGCAACAACTACTTTTGTCTTTAAAGACTAATAAGTCAGACTACATATATGAATGTCCATAATACATGATTTCTGTGTTCAGTAACTTTTAATCAGGCAATCTTTCTTAAATCCATTAGGGAAATATCTCGAATTAGGAGTCACGGAATCCAGATGGACCACCCAGCTCTGGAATCCACTATTTGCACAACCTTGAGTAGACCACTGGTAAGTTGGACTCAATTTGTTGGCCTCCAGCAAACATATAAAAACATGCTCAACATCTCCGATCAATAGAGAAATGCAAATCAAAACCACAATGAGATACCACCTAACCCCAGTGAGATTGGTGTCTATCAAAAACTCCCAAAACAACAAATGCTGGCGAGGATGTGGAGAGACAGGAAC
>VBSM01002153.1:52145393-52156964 GCA_008086735.1 Cheirogaleus medius
ATTATTAAAATTTGGTATATGTTTACAATAGAATATTACTCAATTATAAGAAATCACAGTGAGCTAGCACCACTTATATTTTTCTGGATTGAGCTTGAGCCCATTATCTGAAGTGAGGTATCACAAGATTGGAAGAATAGGCTCCACTTCTACTCGCCATCAAATTGGCACTGACTGATTAACACTATGGTGCTCAAATGGTGGTAGTGTTCTCCAGGGATTTGGGGTTGGTAGGGGTAGACACGGTGAGCATTGTGGAGGGGAGGGGCATACCTCTAACTCTAGCTAGGGAGAGGCAAAGATATAATATGTAACAAAAAAAAATTGTTGGCCTCTCAAGTAGTTTGAATTCTAGCATTCTCGAATTCCAGAATTCTCAGCTTCCAGTGACTGCCAACGTCAGGAATCACAGCCTCAGGGAGCCCCTTCTCAAGCTCATTTTGTCTGTCCCAGCCTCTGGAGGCAAGGAGAAATGAATTAAGTCCATATCTTACGTCATAACCTCTTTCTACATCTGCCTGCATGTGTAAATTTACCAGCAAATGTACTCTAGCAACCTTCACAAGCTTGCCAAGCCAATGTACTTGTCTCGGACCTAATAGATGTTCATTTAATGGTTCACTCACGTTGGGCTCTATCACTCCCCTCCTGTAGATAAAGAGGGAAATTTATTTTAACATGATAATAAAGCCTTTCTAGAAGAAATTGCCTATGTACTCCAGACACTTACCTAAGTGTTGAAATTCAATTAAATCAGGAGAGCTCACAATTCAGATGTAGTTTAATTATTTCTAATTTTATGTGAATGAGATTTTGGATTACAATGAATCAAAAAACTTTGTCTAATGTCTATTTTGAATTCTGAGTTTGTAAAAAATTTGTGTTAGCAATTAACTGCTAGTTTTTATGCCGTTTTATTCAGGGATAACAAAATACCTTATTTTTATAAGAACTAAATAGTTCCTTCTCTTTCTAAAGTATTATTTCATAATGAGTTTTACTTCAAATATTAAGAAATCAGGCAATCCGTTATTGGTTAGGTTTTAGTCAGAAAACTAGAGATGACTCTAGGTTTTTAGAGGTGGAAGAAGTTCAACACAGCCTGTTAGAGGCTTACCCACATCCTAAATGGGCAGAGGACTAAAGAACAGGAAGGCTACTCTCCAGGTGTGCAGAAGTGCTAGGATAGCAGGGAGCTACCACCAGGGTCTCAGCTCACTATCCCAGCAATGTGGGTGACTCTTTGGAGGACGTGCAGACACACTGAAACTTGATAACTGCAGCTACCTCTTGCATCAAAGTGGGCAATTGCTGAGGCACATTCTGGAAAACCCTCCTGCATCTGCCTATAGCAGCCATAGTAGTATAATACCTTTTTTTCCACTTTCTATAGCTCATGTAAGCACCTCTCATTGGTGGAATTTACCCAGAAGGAGTCTGGAAAATGTAGTTTCTAGGTTTTATGTCTCTGTAGTACATGAGATAGCTGACAAATAATGGGAAAGTATTAATTATTGAGGAATAAAAATAAAATTCTAACCCCCAAATAACTGAACAGATCCCCTCTTGGCCAAGAGGACCCCAGAGAAATGTTAAAAACTGAAACCTCAGCCACAGTGGGATGGGAGGTCAGACACACCTTGTCACACTCCTCCCTCGCTAGCCACCACTGGGCCCTCCTCCCCAGGTTGCACAGAGATCAGCCCTTTGGGAAGACTTGCTCCACTGCTGATTTCAACCAACCACGTGACTGCACCTCACTCTTGGGGTTTCCAAGTAACAGCTGATGGGCATTCCTTCCTGATAAGAGACCACTGACCAGGAGTGGTTCTGGCCAGTCCAGGAGGCTATGCACACAGTCACTTTGTGTCCTCTGCTTCATCTGTGCTTTTGACCTCGGAGGACTGAAACCTCCACCTCCAGATCATGCTAACACGGCCATTTTTTGATCTTGAGACCCATGCAGTGGCATGAAGCTTAATTGTGCATGTGCATGTTTCTCCTTACATGAATACTCATGACTCTTCCAATAGTTTATTGGATATGTATATTTGGGCACCCTGCTCAGCATTAATCCCTGTTCCCTTTACCCCTCCCTCAAAGTGCCTATTTTTGGTTTCTGGCGGAGACTGCATTTCCCAGCCTGTTGGCATGGCCTCCCGCAGGCTGCAGCCCTTTATGAGAAGGAACGCTCTCCTTTCAGGATTGATGAGCCTCGTCGCTCTTCAGGTGAGAGAATCAACAACAACAAAACATATCCACCGAGGTCAATATTCCTCACAGTTGTTACATGTTTACCCAAACATTCCATCTCAATTCCTCTCTAGATCTCCAGGAATTAAAAAAGAAAGAAGAGAAAAAGAAATAATTTTCTTCACCGAGGGTGGTTTATTTTGTTATCTGACTTTCTTTTTTTTTTTTAATGACTCAAGAGAGTCATAGTGGCAACATGAAAACAATTATAACAGAATGACCTCTTGGTAAAATGGCTTGCGGAGCTGAAGTACATCAGGTCCCAGATAGAAACTGACACGTGCGGGAAATGGCAGGGTTGCTTACAGAACACAATGCAGACTGAGTTTATGTGGCCATTTCTTATATTTTAGGTGCTTCTAATACCTTTAGAAGAATGCAACTACATTGTATACATGCACCCTGAGGTCTTCTTGGACTTCTGATATAATTTTAGAAAAACTGGGGAAAAAATAGAATCATAGAGGCAGTGAGAGCTTATGATTAGGAAATCAAATATTTCTCAGTTGCTTTAGAAACAGCCTCCTCTTACAGAACTACAGAAATTTATAAAAATGATGTTAAAATATATAATAAAGGGCTGATATGTTCCTGGTCTCAGCTTATGTGACATCATGAAATATATATTTGTCTTTCTCCCCATTTCCTGACACAGAGCTCCTAATTCCTTTAGAATTTCATGGGTGATAGAAGCATTATTTGTTCTAAATGAGATGACTCTTGGTGGGCCCCTAAATAGCCTGAGGATGGGAGCTGGTTGCCAGGGGAACCAAATGTGATTAGATGGTTGGAAATTTCAACTCCACCCTCCAACCTCTGGAAGGAGGAGAGAGAGACCAAAGGTTGAGTTTGTGGGACCATTGGTCCTTGACCTCTGGAGGTTCACTGAAAATCACTGACATGACGCAGATTGATTAATAGGATAAAAGGAATAAAAATTTATTTAACATGTATGCCTAGGAGGCTTCAGAGTGAAGGCCCAACCCCTCAGTGGGGTTCAAAAGCTTATATATAATACTGTCTTGATGTTACAGAAAGAATGTGGGCTCAGAGCATGGCCAAAGACAGGTTGAGGTGGTAAATCAGGTTTTAGTGGCAAGACAGGTTATGGGTGGAAGAAAGGAAGAGGCTGGGCTAGCAAAAGTGGTCTTGTGGCAGAAATGAAATCTCACAGGTAGCAGCCCTCAGAAAGAATAGATGCTAAATGTCCCTTTACAGATCTTTGAAGGTGTCAGACTCTAGTTAATCATTCCTAGGTCTGGACAAGGAAAGGGTTGGCTGCATTAGTGAATCTCCCAGATCAGCAGATGCGGATCTCCCTCACGAACAACAGCCTTGCAGAGGCACTGAGAAATATGTCAAAGAAATATATTTGGGGGTAAAATATTTTGTTTCCTTCAAGTTTACCACCAAAGGTCAGTGATTTAATCAATCATGCCTAAGGGGTGGGGAACTTGTGCCCTCAAGACCACTCGGGGCCCTCCGTATCCCCAAGTGCAGTCCCTTGACCCGAATCCAAACTTCACAGAACACATCCCTTTATTAGAAAGATTGGTTCCATAAAATTTGAATTCAGTCAAAAGGCCACGCTCAAGGATCCAGAAGGCCACATGTGGCCCCAGGGCCTCAGGTTTCCACTCACACTGGCTATCTGTATCCTTTGTGATCCTTCATAATAACCTAAGTGAAGCGTTTCTCTGAGTTCTGTAAGTCACTCTAGCAAATGTATCAAACCCGACGAGGAAGTCAAGGGAACACTTGTTTGTAGCCGGTTGATTGGAAACACAGGCCATAACTTGGGCTTGTGACTGGCATCTCAAGTGTGGGGCAGTCTTGTTAACTGAACCCTCAACCTATGAGGCTACCTCAGGTAGATAGTGTCAGGATTGAATTGACTTTGAGGACACCCATATGGTTTCTGCTGGAGATTCTTCCAGAGAATTGTTTAGCGTTTGGGGAAAACCACTCATCTGGTGTCAGAAGTGACTGTCGCAAGGGTATAGTAGCAGAAACTGAATTTGTTTTTTCCTATATCCTCACAGCTTACCTAAACTCAGATGCAGGACATTTAAAGTACACTTCATTCTGAGTTGGAAAGAAATGGGTGTGTCGGGTTTCAGTGTGAAAATATCGATTCTTGGTGCACCCATGGTCAAAGAATGACCAGACACACCAAAGTAAGGCAAGCATAAAAATAAGGTTTATTGAGGAGAGAAAGAGAGGATTACAGGGCAAGAGCAAGATACAGGTTTACAGAGCATGGTACGTACGCCACAGATGACGACCAGACCCACTGTCACAGCAAAGGGAGAGCAAAAGGAAGGGCACAAGAGGGGTTGGTTATGGTCTGTATCTTGTTTCATAGTGCCCAAATTGGGACTTCCCTCGTGGTTCAGACATCACCATGGAACCACTGTGATTGGACAGTTGAGAGTTGCGTTACTACACAGCCGTTTGTTCTAGGTCAGTTTCCAGACTCTGTGGTATTTACGCTGCTTGGCCCGTAGGCTAGAGAGCCCTCTGTATTCGTTTGCAGCTGGCGCACTAAGTTATGATTAGCAGATTCATAGGGTGTTCCCTCCTCCCCAGGTATGGCAGCCGCTCAGTAGTTTAGGGTGGGGCAGGACCAAGATGGGGGCCTACTTTCCAGGTGGGGCAATTGCACCAAAGCAACAGCACCCACTTTTGTCCCTAGGAGACCCGAATCCCTCACTGTCTACCTAATAGGGGGATTTCCCTTTTAGGTTTTGTGCAGATTGACTATTCTCTAGTAATAAAAACCATCTCTAAGCATCAACCTAAACATGAAGCAACCCCTGACCATTAGATATGATATTCAGATGCTTAAAGTCACAAGGAGTAAGCAACTTTCCGCCAGTGTCTTTATAATAAATGTATGTTTAAATCAACTCAACTCTGCTTTTACATTTTTCAACTCTTTAAAGGAAAGGCAACCTGTAAATTAAACCTCATAGGTTCTGCAAATTATCCGGGGTATATTCGGCATATTAAAATTAATATTTAACATGATTACATTGAAAAATCATGTTACTCAGCAAACCTCCAAAAGGCTCCAAATTCTTTGAAGTGATCCATTTTTCTCCAAGATTCATAAGCTGTCTGTCAATGAATTTAATTGGATATTTGTTGAAATTAATGGCAGCTGCAGCTGATTGAACAAGCTTTTCTTTACATTTAACTTTTATTTTTTGTGGCTATTTTCCCTTCTGCCTTCCATGCTGCATGCTGATGAAACCATGAGCAAAATAAGTGGGGAAAACTCTGCCATGGAACTGAGAAACAGCTCTTCTTACCACCCCTCACAAAATGGGAAAATATTGCCAATAATGCATTACCTCCTATCTCCAATTCATCACTGTTCAGATTACTTAAAAGCCCATTTTCATGGGGAGCTATTGCACAGCACTGGGGTGAAGGGCAGAACCAGCCTGTGTTCAAATCCCCAGCCCCCATGCATTTGCTCTGTTATCCCGAGCAAGTGCCTTAATGATTTTCTTTGCCTCAGTTTCCCCACCTGTATATTAGAACTGATAACAGTACCTATAGGCTTGGAAACTGTCTAGAACAAGACCTGAAACCTGATAATAGCTGGGAATGAAGTAGTTATTATTATTTGGTTTTCTACTGGGAAAATTAAATTATATAGCTACATTTTATCCCTCTTGGGATTAACAAACAACTATACTTTTATAACTATGATGAAAATACTACAAAGAAAATACCAGACTTTTCTTTAATGAGACAAATAAAAGCCTGGAGAGGTGGAAAGTCTTGCCACAAAAAAAGGGGAAATGTTTTTCTTTTCCCATTTCTTTAATCCCTCTGTTCCCCACCCTTATTCCTATTGTGCTATATTTTACAGATTCCTCTCTGGGGTTCTGAAGATCCTGAACATATTAATACCTGAGTATAAGGGGCAATGTAAAAGAAGTGGGAACAAGCAGAGAAGCCTGTTCTAGCATGGATTTTATGAGACTTGTGGTTAGCCTCATAGCTACTTTTCCAGTCTCTCCTGCACACCTACCTTCCTTTCTTTCTTTCTTTCTTTCTTTCTTTCTTTCTTTCTTTCTTTCTTTCTTTCTTTCTTTCTTCAGTAAACATTACTATGTACCAGGCATAAAAGTAGGTGATGGAAATAAAAGTTTACTAAGTTAAAAATCCAGTCCTCAATAATCTTGTTCACTAGTGGAGGAAACAGTGTTAAAATTCTTGATCCTTCTAGAGACACACAGCATGGCCATGATGAGCTCATCCTGTCCACCCAGACTCTCTTGGCTTGAATCCTGGCTTTTCTGCTCAAATGTCAGTCAAGTTGCTTTACCTCTCTGTGCTTCCATTGCCAATCTGTAAAAATGGGTTTTAATAGTGCCTATTATTTTAAATATAAAGTAGGTTTGCATATTTATAGCCTCTGGAACAGTACCTGGCTTACAGTTAATGTTAATAAATGTTTGCCATTATTGCTGTCATGACTCTGAAATTTCTGTCGGGAAATTGAAGAATGAAGATAAGAGGAAGCAGAATGCAAGGAAAATGATAAATTTATTTTTGAACACAGTAAGGTGCCTCCTGGACACCCACTTGGAAATCACTGTGAGGCAGTTAGCTGCTCACACAGGCCTGGTGCTTCTGCGAGAACTCTTGGCTAGAGAGCAAGATTTGGGTGTCAACTTCACTGCACGTGGGAAGCTGAAATTATGGGGACGAATGGGACCGCCAGCAGAGTGTGGGGAGGAAGAGGATAAATGACGTAGGGCAACGTCTGTCAAAGAGCTGGGCAGAGTTAGAGGAGCTCGGGCAGGGGCTTGACTAAAGAGGTGGGACCAGGCAGGGCCTGGGGAGGGTGCTGCCCCGTCAGCCTGCGACAAGTCTGAAGTGGTAGGTAACTTGGGAAAAGGCAGTTTTAGGGAGTGATGGGTACAGAAGCCACACTTCCTGGATGGAGAATGGGAGATTAAGACTTAGAGACAGCAAAGTAGACAGATCACTGAAGCAATCTCTCTGCAGAGGAAGAGGAGATATGGACTATGGAGTTGAAGAAGAATGATTTTTTAAATTTTGTTTTGGTTTTAGTTTTGATGTGGGAAAGTCTTGAGTATATTTAAATGTTGAAAGCACAAACCAAATAAAACAGACGGATGAAACTCCAGGAGAGATGGGGCATGCCTGCGAGGGTGAGATGCTCGAAGGAGCAGGTGGGTGTGGGATCCGGCCCCGGCAGATGCAGGAAGGCGGCACTTCTTCCACCTTCGCATGAGGGAAGCAGTGGGGTGGGAACGGCTGCAGGTGGCGTGTGCCAGGGCAGGGCAGGCGCAGGGCACAGTGCTTCCTCTGCCGGCCGCCGGGCAGAGTCCCGGCAGGAATCAAGTCACCAGAGCGCTTCCTGGGGACACCACTTAATAGACATGGGACTGAGGTTAAAGGGACTAACGAGGTGTGCTGAAGCATCCAGAGACTAACAGCACAAGAAGTTGTTGCCCCCTTAGTGTTGACAGGACCAGGGCGAGCAAGTAACAGCTGAAAGCCAAACACCAGAACTTTCGGAACCAGGGCCTTCCGGCAGGAGCTGATGTCCTGAAGACACGCAGGTACCACCAGAGATAGCACCAAACCAGAAGGACACAGGGAGCATTGTTCACGCGCCCATGACTTGCACTAGACAAACTCAAAAAAAAAGCAGATCCCAAGATGCCTGAGGCCCAGAGAAGGAGAAAGAATGTACAGGTAGGCAAGGGGGCAAGTAGAAAACAGCTACCATGGTGAAGTGTGAAATAAAGTCATCTGAGAATGTAGGTGAAGGGGCATCACTCCAGGTACTAGATACTGGAGTATCACGTGGTTTTTGCCCAATCTGCTAAGAAGAGTAAATGTGACATAAATTATAATCTGTACTGGAAGGTTTAAGACTTTCAGGGTCCCCACATTCCAGATGATAGATCTTACAAATCTTACAAAAATTTTCTTACCAATAACCACTCTAATCCTGACAGGTCTGGCCCTAAGGGCAGAAGTTCATATAAACCTATTTTGGGGAAGAGAAAATTTCTACTGATACTTTGAAGTCTGAGTATGATGACAGTAACTCGGCCTCTGAGATGTTTTTAAGGTTATCAAATCTCTCTAACGTTTTAGCCAAAGGCAATATTTCCGGACAAAGTGAGACTTTCAAGTTATTGTACTCGTGACCCACCATGTTTCTCGCGCTTTGACTCATACTTCCTGGGATTCACATCTTTCCATAATCTCTTTCCATCAGGGTGAGTTTGGGTAGCTAATAGAATATGCACAAGTGATGGTGAACCTCACTTACAAGGTTGGATTATGTACAAACTGTGGCTTTCACTTGGTCTTCCTCTCTCTACCTTTCTCTCACTTGCTCTGGGGAAGCCAGATGCTGTGTGACCAGGAGTCTTGGGAAAGCTCCACGTGATGAGAAACTGAGGCCTTCAGCCATCAGCCACATGTGAGAGCATGGAAGCAGATCCTTTAGTTCCAGCCAAGCCTTCGGATGACTGTCACCAAGGCCATCATCTTGACTGTAACCTCAAAGAGACCCTAAGCCAGAACTGCTGCTCCCAGATTCTGTGTGAAATCTCATGAAATACTATAAGAAGTGTTTATGTTTTACGCTGCTAAGTTTTGAGATGCTTTGTTATATAAAAAGAGGTACCTAATATAGTGACTGACAATCCTGCCCCACACTGACCACATCCTCTGCTTCCCTCCGCATGAGTTGTGCAGAACACTGCCCGCGACTCCGCCTCCGTCAGCTGGTGGCCAGTTGGTCTGGAACACAAGCTGGTCAGGAATGTGACAGCTCCACTCGCCGTCATCCATCAGGGTGCAGGGCACTCTTGCTCAGGGACCGTGGTGCCAGTGTCTTGCAGCTAGTGTGGAAACTTCAGCCGGGCTGGGTCCCTTGCTGTACTCCACCTCTCAGCTCCTCTACTCAGCATCGCGCAGCCTCGGTCCTCTCCTTAGATCATCCAGGTTTACCAACACTGCATCAGGACCATGACTGTATAAATGATCACTAACTTACTTATATCCTCCAGCTTTCCAAATTATAAATGCACAACTTCAACTGAGGAATTTATAATAAATGATGATTCCTGGGTCTTTCCTAATCTGAATCTCTGCCTATGAGATCCAGGAATTTAAATTCTTAGTAAGTTCTTCAAGTAGTTCTGATGCAGGTGATGTATGGAGCTCATGTAGAGAGACACCGGGTAGTTATTTCTCTGTGCTGTCTTGTTTCTCCTACTAAGCATGGAGCTTCCTAAGGGGAGAAATTATTTTCTATACTTTGTATTTCCCCAAGACACCAAGGCCTGCTGGGCATTCAGTGAGCTTTCAATAAAGTAACTTGCAGCAAGAATCGTCATGCAAATGGATATTGACTAAGGGTTTATCTATGTTCTGCCAAGTGGACCTTGGCTATAACAGAAGTGGATGGCGCAGTCCCTGCTTTTAAGGAACTTGCAGTGTGGGTAAGGAAACAAGACAGAGGCACAAGAGACGGCGGTGAACAACTCCCAACAGGACTCAGATGACTGGCTGTGTTAGAGAGTAAAGGCCAGCCCCATTTTTAGAGGCATTAAAAAGACTAATGAAGTTAGAAAAGCTTCATGCAGAAGCAACATCAGGGGGAACACCGAATTGGAAGAAAAGAATGTAGGTCCCATTTTTATTTTATATTTTATTTTTTTATTTTTTGGCAGCTAAGGGCTTTACAGCCGCCACTTCATTTCTCTGCCCTTCCGCTCACGTGTGTATCAAGGCAGAGGAGTCTGTTAGCATTGTGGCTTCCAACTGCTCTGCAGAGTTCTTGGGCGTGACTGGAAAAGAAGACATGAGATCACATATGACTGTACATCCCAATCCCTGATTTTACCTGCTTAATATTTTGGGATTTCATGAGAGTCTTGGTGTCAAAAATTTCTACTGCTAAAACAAGAATAGCAAGAAGGTCTGAAAACGTTAGATGGTGATTTCTAAGAGCTTTTTATAAGACATCAACTGGAAGGAAGGTGAGAAAAGGAAAGGACTTGAAGTTGGGGAAAGCACATCTTCTTCAGCACATCTGCTTCCTTTATTGTCATAGTCCGTGAGTTTTCTTGGTTTTGTTAAGGGTTCTGCTGCCTCATTAAAGCCCCTTCAAAGGCAAGGAGGATTGGCACAGAGAGGTGGCCTTGACAAGCTAGAATCAACACTACAGTGCTCTAATTCTTTTATATCACATTTTTTTCCCAATTGGATGGAAACTGTCAAATTCTGTACCTAAATCTACATAGTAGAGCTGTGAGGTCCAATCGGACACCACATGTAGCTATTTCCATTTAAATTAATTAGAACTAAATAAAATTAGAAATTCATTTCCTCAGCTGCCCTAACCACACTTTAAGTGCTCAAGACCCACATGTGGCTCGTGGCTGCCTGATTGGAGAGTGTGGATCTAGAACATTTTCAACATCTCCGCCAGTTTTATTGGACAGCACTGGAACTGGAAATGTGCCAAGAGAACAGGCACAGTTACCCTCTGGCAGAGTCCTCAGTCAGCTCTGTTTCCCAGACAAAACTGAGTCTCTCCCTCAAGAAAATCAATAGCGGATGGGACAATCTCCAGGGCTGCTAGGGTTATTTATTTATGTAGGTGTCAGCTAGAAAGACCAAGACATTTCAGCTGTACGGGGCAAGAGGCTGAAAAGCAATGGAAAAAAAGTGCTTAATAGAAAATAAAAAACCGAAAAATAGCAGTTCAGGATATGCCACGGAGGACTGGTCCTAACAGCACCTGCTGGCTCCCAGCGAGAACGCGGAGGACACATCTCAAGCACAGGATAAACCGGCAGTAAAATAAGCCTTGCAAAGACAATAACCCAGACTCAAATCAGCCCAGTTCCTCATTGCAGTGAGATGATCTGCCCTCATCCAGTTGCCCGTCAGGAGATAGTGCAACTTGTCTCTGGAGGATAACATTACCCAGAAGCTCTACAAATTGGAGTTTAGGGTATTTTATCTATAAACATTTATTTCCTGCTTTTCAATTTCACATTCCATGGTGATTCTTGATGCATGTAATTAAATATGCCAAAATTTCCAGTGGTTCCTATGCATCAGCCACCGTCTCAAACACTTTACAATCATTACCGTAAATCATCCTTCCAATAACTTTATGAGTAACAGGTAAATTAACCTACTCTCAAAGCTGGTATATTCTGGAATTGAGATGTGAATCTACCCGAGTGACGTGGCCCCTTTGCAGGACGGGGGATGGACATATAACACAAAGAGACA
>VBSM01002153.1:52157064-52191385 GCA_008086735.1 Cheirogaleus medius
TCCCCCAAGATCAATTCTTAAGCTGCACAATTATATGGCAAGTCTGCTACACCCGAGCTGGTTCCAGCATCTACACTCTAAACACCACTGCCTCGCCATCTTGGGTCATTCCAATCACACAAATTCCTCCATCAAATCAGAGGAGAGAAAGATAGTTTATGCCATGTTTTCTAGTAAAGAGAATTCTACTATTTTCTTATTCACTATTTAAGTTTAAGAATATAAAAACTGCATTAATATTAAAGAAAATGAATTTTATTTTGATTCCTTCATAGTCATTTTGATATTGCAGATATGGATTTGCCTCTTGAAGCTTAAGTAGAGTGTTTCTCTACATTTTGTTCATAGATTGTGTTTATGAATGAGGGTTTAGAAACTGGAGGCCTTTAAATTGCTGACTCCATAATGAAGAAGGTAACTCAAAAGATGAAGACTAAGCATCACTGAAATGGAAATGTGAGCATGGGAAACACATGTTTGACCATCAATGCTTTACCTGACACATTATTTTTCAGAACTAAACTTATTGTATAAAGCTGTCCTATTAATATATCTGGGAACATCTTTGAAATGCAACATTGTTAAAAGAAAAAAGAAAAAAAAAAAGAAAAGGAAAACTCCTCTAGACCAGAGAGTCATTAACATGGACTTCTCTAGGGATGCTTCCTGTGCCACTGAATAAAACAAATTTGTGAATAAAACAAATGACATTTGCTCTGCCCATTCCTGATTCTTTGTTTCTGTTCCTGACCTGGGTGTGGCTTAGCTCCTTGCGGCCCCATCACCTGCCTGTCTCATGCCCCGCTGCCCCTGCAGCCAGCCCACCACTCACCCCCTGCAGGCAAGCCTTTCCCGCTGATTTCTGGCTCGAATTCTGCCAAATTATATACTATCTGGGACACAGTGGAAGGAAAAATGGGCTGTCTATTGAAGGATGTGATCACTTAACCACTTCCGGACCGCGCTCACCGGCCGCGAAGCCTCGCCCGCAGCCGCACTCACAGTCCGCACGGTAGTGTGTGCTGCGCATTCACGACGCATCCGCTTTGCTCTTGTGTGATGAGGAAAGCTTTAAAGCACTGAAAACTTGTTTGACTTTACAGGCAGCTTTAGGAAAATAACTAGAATAACTCCTACTAAGGACTTGTTAAAAGGTCACAGATTCGTAGTAACTTATCAGCTGAACGTACACACTGCAGCTGCAGAGATAAAAGCTGTAAAAGTAGAAGCTTTTGGCTGTCGACTAAAGTCGATGCTCGGCTGTGCGCCTTCATGTCACGGCTGTCGGCTAAAGTCAACGTTCGCGTTCGTCTGTGGCTGTCAACTATAGTCAACGCTCGGCTGTGCGCGTTCATTTGTGGCTGACGACTATAGTCAACACTGGTACCGAAGTGGTTAATTTCTCCTTAGAGTACTTCTGGTTATACTTTAAATTCTAACTGCCCTGAAAATTTCCCAAACAAACCATTCTTTGTTTTTACTCCCTTCCTTTGCTCTTGGAGACAAAATCCCTATATCAAAGTGTTTAATTATCACAGAACTATATAATCTTAAGATTGGATCTTAGATCTGTTCTTAGATGAGAAATAAGTGTAAGACATTAGGGAAAGATCATTTCTACCAGAAATGGCTTATTTGATATTTTATTTCTCCAAAATTGATGGAGTATAAGGAGATACTGGCTATCTGTTGAAAGACAACTTTTCATGAATCTTTTGTGTTTCTGCATGTCATCCAAAAGAGGCTTGAACTAGCTTTCTTTCTTTTTATTCCATATACTGTCTTTTCAAGGATGTTTGTAAGCAGTTTTGGAAGATAGAGATAGTACCTTCCTCTAGAACAAAGAGCAGATTTGCCTGCAGTCTGGAATGATAGAAATAGCATCTCGCTCTAGAACAAAAGGCAAGCGTGCTGTACTTACTGCCCATTATAAAATATTCTATTCCATAAACTCAGGGTTCCTCTCCTGTGATGTAACCATTATATATGCAGATATCATCTGGCCCTCTCGCTGACACCTTGTGGGCACTGGTGCTTGAGGAATCAGCAGCACAAAAAGCTTATGCTCTGGCTACTGCTGTTGCAGGCAATAATAAACTGTTCTTTCTCCCCCAGCCAGAAGTCTTGTGAATCCTAACATCTCTCATGAAACTGCTACAGTCTGACTTATTAGCTCGCTAGTAAGGTAGAAGCAAAAGTCTCAGAAAGGACCTCATTATCCTATGCAAACTTCAAAATAAACGGACCTTGTTAGGCATGCAGCATCTATTTGACAGCTACTAGTGCTGAGGAGAGTCAGGGGAAAGGCTGCTCGTCACGCTGAGCTGCTGGCCCTGGTCCAGGTTGGCCCTGGCTTAGAGGGCGGCAAACTGCAGCCCACAGGCCAAATCCAGCCTGTGGCCAGTGTCTTTGCAGCTGAGCGAAGAAAAGTTTTTACATTTTTAAAGAGATGAAACAAACAAAGAATATGTGGTAGTGACCATACATGACTTGTAAAGCCTAAAACATTTATGATCTGGATCTTTACATAAAAGAAAAATGTTTGTCAATTCTTATTCTAGATACCTATAGCCTTTCCTTGTAGATCACAGAACCAGAAAAAAAATACCTCTTATGTAATTTCCAGAAAATGTGTCTTTATGATTCTGACATGGCTCTGAGCACGGGTGAGCTCCTTTCTACCCCCGTCGAGACCATGTACAATAATCCACAGGACCCCTCGGAGATGCAGGGGGTGGGGGGACCGTGCTATTGGGCTCAGGCTCTAACACTCCCAAAGATGGAGGACAAAGACCACCCCCACCTCCGTGGGTGTCCCTGAGCAGACAGGGCATGCCCCCGGTGAGGTGAGCGGGAGACTGTCTGGCTTGGAGCACTGGTCAGTGCTGGCAGAAGGGAAGAGTGTCACTAACTCATCGAGACTGCTGGCACCTGGACTCATGCCCTCTATGTTGCCTTCCGTTGGCCGGGATGCCAGAGACAGGCAAGGACCAGAGTTTCATTCCTACACCTGATTTCCTCTTTACCCCAAAAAGGAGCCTCACAAACATTCAGCGGTGTTAGCTGAGAGGATGCACGTGCATTTCAGCAAATGAGTTCTCTCACAGGATCTCTTTTTATGGCTCTGGAGAGGCCCTGATGGTCCTTGGCAAATGTCTGGTGACAGTTTGCACAGCTCTGTTAAACGCAGTCCCCTTAATTTCTGTATGTGACCCTGTTGCAAATGACCTGCACTGCTCTCTTCCCTTCAGGCCTTTCACGCATGCGCTTCCCTAGGCCTGGAGGCTCCCCACATTCCAGTATCTAGTGACTGTCTGCTTGTTGCTCCTGCCTCAGCGCAAACTGCAGGGAGCCTCAGGGAGCCTCCCCAAACTTCAGAATAAGTTAGGGTGCCCTGTTTCCTGTTTCTGTCACGAGCCACACTGTGTCTTCATGACTCTCAGCACATTTGCACTTCGTGCTCAGTGTCTCTCTTCCCCACTAACCCCCTAAATCACGGGCCCAGGAACAAAGAGACAAGGAGCGCTTGGCCCACTGCTGCAGCCCAGTGTGTAGCACAGTCCTGAGCGCAGAGAAGGCCCAAACTCTGTGGAATAAATAACCAGAACAGGCTTTCATGCACCCATTTTATAGACGCAGAGAGTGAGAACAGCATAGTTCAGCGAGATCACAAATAGCCCAAGGCCAAAAGGTTGCTAAGTGACAAACCTGGGTTCAAACTCTGGTCTTCTGACAATAATAAGCCTTGTTCTGGTTTTCCACAACTGTCCTGTTGAATTTAGCGACACTCTGATAGGTAAAAGCAACTTCTGCAGCTGTTTCCCTGTGAGTCTCTATTGGGATCCTCTGGCCTCTGAGATCTTAAGATTTTTAGGAGTTGTTTAGGCAATGAGTAAATGTAAGAGCTTTACTAGAAAAATGAAAGGAAGGAAGAAGGAAGGAAGGAAAGGAGGAAGAAAGGAAGGAAGGGAGGGAGGAAAAAGAGAGGTGAGAAGAGAAGAAAGAGAAGAGAAGAGAAGAGAAGAGAAGAGAAGAGAAGAGAAGAGAAGAGAAGAGAAGAGGAGAGGAAAAAGAAAGGAAAGGAAAGGAGAGGAAGGAAAGAGATTGTCTACCCTTTCACTTTGGAAGCAGCAGGCGTTATGACAATATAGTTCAGGATGAGCCGCCTGGCTCTGTCCCATCATCTGCATTTGGAAGAGATCATGACTTTGATAAATGCCAGTGAAGAGTCCGGGCTGATGACTGGGTGACACTCCTCTAGATTCATAGGTTCAGAGCACATGGGAGTTTAACAGTCCCATAAATATTAGGTGCTATCTTTCCCGGCTCAGAATGCTCCCAAATCCATCCATCTCAATGCTTTCCTGCCTCCTTTGGCACACTGCAGATGTTTCCAGCAATATTTTATGGTTCATTTAAAGTCACCACTCATGTCCCCAGGCCAGGGTTGGAGGAAAAGAAGAGAGAATGAAAGAACAACCTATGAGTAGTGTTCCAAATGCCCACACACTGCTGCCCACATCAATGGACCCTCTTCTTCTTATTGCCTAAGTTGCTCCGGAATTGTGACAGGTGCTGAAAAACATACATTAACCCTTTCATGTCACTGGGAGACAAGAAAGTGTCAGGGTCCATGTTCTCAGGGAGGAAAATGTAAATCAGAATCTTTTCGTTGCAGTTGAACTGGGCTAAGGGAATCAAGTTCAGGGAATACACTGGGACTTCACAGGAACTTGAAAGGCACTAGACGACTAATGGCTCTGTACAGAGCTCTCTCTTTGTGAGTCTATTCAGTCAGCTTCTTACCGAACATCTGCTGAATCCTTCTTGTTCAAAGGTCCAGCGCCTAAATCCATGTGACCTTCCACTTCAAGTGCCCAACCCTGACTGACCCACTTCTGAGGCTGTGCTGTTTTCTGATCCTTGGCCAACCAGCAGTGGCTGGGCAGGGGTAGGCTGTCAAGTTTGCTGAGGGTGCCCCTTGTAGGCTGTGCATGGAGATGTTCATTTAGGAAGGTGGGGAGGAAATGTGTGGTGGTGAACATCAAGGACATTTCTAGTACAGAATCAAACAAGAGCACCACGGGGCCACTAAAGCAACCATTCTTTGGACTGGCATTGCTTCATGCTTGTCCCTTTCTCTTTGCTCAAGCAGCGCCCATCACTGGAAGTACATTTCATGTTTTCCAAAATTCAGCCTCTCCTCAAATTTATCTCCAGTTCCCTACTTCATAAATTATGAACTATATCAGACCACGGTGACTATGTAGCATTTTTTGTGATCCATAACCACATATCAAGTTAATTGTTCTCAACTTAATTGTAATTTCTTTGACATAAATCATATTTCATAGGTTTTTTAATTCCTTATATTCTATATATGGTAGGATCGTAATAAAGTTTGATTAATGGGATGTATCAGTTGAAGCCCTTCATAAAAATTGAGATTCGTTTTAATGGAATTATTGTGCTTCTCTAGAAATGCTCAAATTTAAAAAGGAGAGTGGTTTCAAGAATTCTATGAAGGGAAAATATAAATTTTACATATGCCATACTCTTAATAGCACCATCATGTTTAGAAGGCACACAGCACACAAGAGCTGTCTATGAGGCATTCATGTGATTTTCACTGTGCTGTCCTTGAATGAAATAAACACTAGGTAGAAATAAAAACCACTGTGGCTGTTGCATGTATGCAGCAAACTAAATCTAGGTTTAAATTATTTTTTATATATTCTATTTGGATTTATTTTGTGTGTTTTGATTTTTGTCAAAGAGAAAAAGCAAATACAAGACGTTTATGCTAATATTAAAATATAAACAATAGTTCTGTACATGTACGAAAATAACAAGCATAGAAAAATGTGGCTGAATAACTACGAGATCATCTGTGTTATATAGACTCAACTGACAAAGAGAGTTGGTCGAATTTGGAGTAAAATAAAAATGTGCCAATATTATTTTACCTTATATTGCATAGAGTTTATTTACGGCTGGTCTTCTATAGAAAGCTTAGAGCATACCCTTCACTTTGGAAAAATAAAAAGGCATTAATAAATATTTATAGCTGAATAAATTGTGACTATTCAGAAGGCAGGCTTCATTATTTATAAAGATGAAGGCAAAAAATGTTTAAGCAGATAAAAATTTATTTAAAAAGTCACAACATTATAAAAAAAGTGACTTTTTCATGGAACTCACTTATTAATTTAGTCTATTAAATATTTTTACAAGGCTGATGTCAATCACGATAACATTTATAAAATGCTTCCCTATCAGATGCCAGTTAATCCAGAGTTGCATTCAAATTTAAGAAAAGGCCAACTGTCTTTGCAGGAAGTACCACAGAAAATTGTAAAGGAAACAAATCCTTAATGACTAGAATCTGCAACTTCCCAGCTTTGAAGAGGATTGCAAATACTACTGCATCTTTCCTGTTACAATAAGATTGGAAGTGTCACCTGATGCCCACTGGAAGGATCAAAGCCAACTTTAAAAAAATGGCTTAGAGAAAACTGTGACCTGTGATATGTTCTCCGAAGTGTTTGGTGATGATGAATCATGTGGAGGCTTTGAAGTAATGCCTGTCCAAATTGCACCAGCACAAATTCTTGGAATGGTAAATACTATTTCTCCATCACACTCCATCTGTACATAGAATCTGCAAGAAAAAAGAATAGGATGAGATTGTCATGGAAGAGCAATTTGTTAGTAGCATTCAGAATATCTGTTTTCCTCTATGATTAGCACAAGGAACAATGACAATAATGAAATAAAACTTGTCTAGAAAATTAAGAAAAAGAAAGTATGTTTGAGCCTTTGACTTCAGAGTTTAATTCACTAATTGATTTTGCAGGAAAACAGCCACATTATACCAAATAGTAACTTATGACACCTTCTTCATTAATAAGAGAAAGAGGTAAAATGGCCAAAAAGCAATCTTATTTTCATTCAAGAGCTATTCATTGAGTATTTTTTATCATCAACGCATTTGCTACTTGTCAAATAAATGAATGAATACAACAATAAAAAACAAAAAACAAAAACTCCAGACAGCAATAAAAGCCACAAGATAAACTACTATCGGGAGTTCCAAAGGGTAGTGTTTACTTTCAGCTTGAAGAGTTCAGGGAAGGATTTATGCAGATCACATTTGATGGCCTTGAAAGATAAGTAAAGTTTAAAAGCTTACAGTTGGTGGAACAACATTTTAGGTAAGCAAAGGTGAAGGGAAGACTAGACACACTAAAGCACAGAGATCAAAGGCACCTGCAGAGAGGAGGTCTTGGAGCAATGAGGCCAGATCTCAAGGGCCTGGCAGACCAGGCTGAAGAGTTTCTTCTTGATTCTGTAGGCCGTGGGGAGTCTTTGAAGGTATCAGAGCAGGGGAATGACACCATTAGGGCCCTGCTTTAGGAAGATTGATACAGCAACAATGGATGAGCTGTGCTGGAGGCAGAAGAATGAGCTGCAGGAAGATCAGTCAGGAGGCAGTTGGCGTCTAGAAAGCACTAATGAGGGCCCAAGTTAGCCTGGGGACAAGGGAAACAGGTGGGTGATGAAGGAGAGAAATATTTCACCAACAGACCTGTCAGATCTGCAACTGAGCAGGTGTGGGGACAAGGATGAGGTAGGAATGAAATCCATATTATGTTATTCAGCCTGAGATGATGGTGCCTTTCACAAAAATAGGGGACGATGTTTGGGAGGAAAGATGGTGGATTTCACTTTGAAAACTTTGATTTTCAGGGGTGAGCAGGACGTCCAGACAGAGACACCTAACAAACAGTGGAGAATACGCCCTAGAGCTCAGGCAAACAGACAGTGCAAAATAAATACGTGTGAGTTGATTAATTCCCACCCCCTGCTCCTGAAATAGGAAGGAGCCAGTGTGAGTTGGAGGTGTGGAGGCGGCTGTGTGGTCCCCAAGTGTGTTCTCAGAGAAGAGAGAAGTTGGTAGAGCTCCCACAGAGGCTACTGCCTAGGGAGGACCGACATCTTTCTCAGAGCCAGGCTGCCAGGGCTGGCGGAGGCTCTGAGCTCCCCTCTCTTCTCCTTTCATTAACAATTAACCATCGGCATCTCTCAAGGGTGCACCCTTCACTGCTTATCTTTGTCCTTGCTCTCTCACACAGGGTCCAGGATCTGACCTCAGTTCCGTAGCATCTGAGCCAAGTGCAGCTCCCTCATTCCCTCCTCTTGACTCCTGCAGGACAGCAGTGTCCCTGTGATCTTTCAATCACCAAGGCACCTACCCATTTGTTCTCTGCTTTGCCACACTCCAAACAAGCGGCTCTGAGGTCATTCTCCTCATGGGAGGTGAAATGCAGCACTGGGCTTGAACGACGCTTTGGGGAAACTTATTTCTGCAGCTACTCCAGGTTTCTGGCTGCTGGTTTTAAGAGTGGAGGGTTTTTGCTGTTCTGTGCTAGGAGTGCGAAGTCCATGCACCATCTGGCTCATTTTCTCCACATACGCAGGGCAGTCGGCTCTGTGCATGTGGAACGATTGCGGAGGCACTGAGCAGGGGCTCAGAGACATAAACCAGCCCCCCAAAACAGGAAGGAGGAGGACCAAGAAGGTTCTTCATCATTCGTATCAGTCTGGTAGGAAATAAGGGCTCCGTATATGTTCTCTCTATGTAGCCCTGCAATTGGTACTAGAAAAAGAAACAAGAAAAAAAGTCTTAAGTAAAAGAGCCATGAAAATTCCTTCTTTTGGAATAGGCCTTCAGAAGTCGAGGCAGTTTGCATATACCTGCACGAACGTGCAGTATAGACTCGGGGAAAGGAGCCTAAACTGGAATCAGGTGGGTTTAAATCTGCCCCTCAGCTGCTGCTTGACCAAGAATAAGTTATCGAAACTTTACAATTCTTAGTTTCCTCCTTTATTGACTAGAGATAATAAAGCACTTGTCTCAAAGGGCTGATGCGAAAAAGGAAGGAGGTAGTGTATATGGAGTAGTGCATGCACAATGAATGGGAGCTATTATTGCTGTATTTATTATTACCTCTAACTGGGTGTAGTTTCTTGTAAACCGTGTGAGGGACTTTCTGTACACAGAGCACAGGGTGATGTGGAGCTGTAGTCTTCTCTGATTTATAGAAAAATATTTTGCTGTTTCTTTCTTTTCTGGGCTACAAAAAGCTACAACCCTGAGCCAGGAATTTTGTCCCAGGCCTAAATAGTTATATCTTTAAATTCAAGAGCTCTAAAGCAAATTAGGGGAGTCCTAAAGCTTGGTGGGTGCTGCTTAGGCACATAAGTTTTGCGATAATTTTAACAGGATGTCTCCAGCTGAGAGAAAGCTGTGATGGTTGTTGGCACATACAACTGTAGCAAAATTGTGGAATAGGCAAAGCTAATCTTTAGAAGTTATTCCATTTTTAAATTTCAAACCCCTAATTCATATTGGCAACTTTAGACCTCCAAGTCTTTTTTTCTGCTTCCTGGACTTGCTGATAATACCTATTATTTTCTTGTTTTGTTTTATATATGACTTATTTCAACCATTCAGAAAATAATATAATTTACATTTATATACCCATCATGAAGATTTAATAGATATTAGAATTTTGCTACATTCACTTCATCTTCTACTTCTTCTATTCCTTCTTTTCCATATTTATTTTGTAAAGGAAATAAAATATCAGATACTACTCAAAACTTCATTTTCTATTCCTTTTCTCTCTCTGTTCCCAGAGAAAACCATTATCTTGTGATTAGTGTATCTCATTCCCATGATTTTTTAAAAATAATTTTCTACATAAGGATATATTCATAAATAACATATAGTATTTACATTAATGTAATATCATCATAATATCCTTTTGCAACTTCCTTTTTCCACAGAACTTTATATTTTGAAATTTTGGTTCATTTTGAATGCTGTGAACACATTATAGTTTATTTCTTTTTCTACTAGTTTGAACATTTTCCCTTGTCTCCTGTGTGCTTATGCAAAAGTTATTCATAACAAAAAGCTTAAGAATGTGTCTTTCACTTTACTAGATATGCCAAATTCCTTTTCAAAGCGGTTGTACCAATTTATATTCCCACCAGCACTCAATGAGTGTTTTCATTTCCCTATACTTTTGCCAATATTTGCTATTATCAGACTTTTAATTTTTTGCCAATTATTTGGGAGTAAAATAGTATAATTTTATTGTTTTAATATGCATTTCCTGCTTACTCATGGATTTGAGAAGTTTTTATATATTTATTGATAATTTGTATTTTGATATTTATTGATAATTTTTCTTTGTGATTTGACTGTTTGTGTCCATTGCATATTTTTCTAATGGGTAGTATGTCTTCTTACTTATTTGTAGGCATCATGTAAAGTTAGTTATCTTCTCCTTGTCTTTTTTTCTCTGCCCAAATAAAAGTTTAAAGTTTTAAAATACTAATATATATCAATATTGTTCTTTAAAATTTGTGAGTTTTGTATATTGTTTAACAAATTCTTCCCTATTCTGAGATAAGGAAATTGTGTATGTGTGATGGTCAATTTATGTGTCAACTTGACTGGGCTAAGGGATGCCCAGGTAGCTGGTAAAACATTATTTCTGAGTGTTTCTGAGAGAGATTAGCATTTGAATTAGTAGAATAAGTAAAGAAGATCACCCTCACAATATGGGTTATCATTATATAGTCTCTTGGAGACATGAAGGTAAAATTCACATTATAAAATGTGTGCCTGAGCTGTGACAGGCATCTTCTCTTGCCCTCAGATATTGGAGCTCCTGGTTCTCAGGCCTTCAGACTCCAGGACTAAGATCAGTGATCTCCCCTTCTTTCGGGAACTGTAAGTAATAAACTCTTCTTTCAATGACGTTGGCCTCTCTGTGTTGACACTCAGTCACTTTTATATTAATAAATTAAGACCCAGGTACATAAAAATTAAGACCTGGCATGAATCAAGTAGCTAATTCACTTGCTATTCTATAATGAAGAACAAACGTATAGACTCCAGAAGGGTAGTGGCTGCCCTCCCCTTCGCTCCCTCCACAGTGAGTTAGAAGGCACACATTTAACAGCAAAATTCGCTAGGGAGCTACTGTCTCCTACATCCCATTTCGCAAAGCTCCAGTCTGCTGCCCAATAGTTCAGTTCCACAAGTCCAAAGACATCAAGTTCACACAAAGGAAGGGGCTGAGGTGAGGAGAGTAAGTGGAGAGAAATTTTGTTCTTAAATCAGTGCTTGGGGTCTGAGCTAAAAATGTTACTTCCTTCCTGCACAACCAATCCCCGTGCCCTGGTCCACTGGCCAGCAGTAGCACTAAAAGAACAAACGCAATGCCCCCAGGGGAGCAGTGGGGCAGAGGCCCATGAACTAGAGGATGGTTTACCATTCATTGAAGATTCCCACTGTATTTCTATGTGTAGAGAAAGTGAGTGTGCAGGCAAGACTACATATACAGTTAACACACAAAACAATGATGCTCTGGGTTAGAACTGTAAGAAGCTATTCTCTTCTCAATGTGTATGCTTAGATGATAAAAATATTAAATGCCTAGAGACAGTGATTCCTGGGGGTGTTGGGGAAAAAACCTACTAACCTGGGCTCACTCCATATGAAGATTCTGAGATACTAATTAATATATATAAAAAGAGGCAACTGTTTTCTGCACAGGTGATATCTTTGGCTGGTATCTTTGGGCCTGCAGATTTGACAAAGAGATGTTAGAAGAAAGGGTCCAATTTTAGGCAGAATGGGAGCTGGGATATGTGGAAGGTGGTAGGATGAAAAAATGTTTGTAAACCCTGCCCTCAGAAATAAAAGCTAAGAATACAAGTAAAAGTGGTATCTAATAGCCACCCAGAGTGAGCTGGAAAAACAAAGCAAGGTCTATGCCTCTAGGGTATGTAACTTCTCCATATTTAAACACTTTCCAGAAATCAGATTTCGGTTTGAATCCTGACTCTATCATTTGCTATATGACCCTGAGCAAATTGCTTTGTCCTCAAATCCTATCTGTAACATGGAATGATAAAAACTCTTTATAGGAGACAGCAACATAAAGCACTTAATATGGTGCGTGTTTGGTAAATACAGTTGATCCTTGAACTACCTGGGAGTTAGAGGTACCAGTCCCCATGCAGTAAAAAATCCACACATAACTTTTCACTGCCTCCAAACTTAACTACTAATAGCCTACTGTTGACTGGAAGCTTTACTAATAACATAAACAGTCGTTGATTAACATACATTTTGTATGTTGTATACTATATTCATACAATAAAGTAAACTAGAGAAAAGAAAATGTTACTAAGAAAATCATAAGGAAGAGAAAATATATGTACTATTCATTAAGTAGAAGTGAATCATCATAAAGGTCTCCATCCTCATTGTCTTCACATTGAGCAGGCTGAGGGGAAGGAGGAGGGGTTGGCCTTAATGTCTCGGGTGGCAGAGGTGGAAGAAATCCACATATAAGTAGATCCACACAGTTCAAACTGTGTTGTTCAAGGGTCAGCTGTATTTACAACTATCATTTGCAACTCTTAAAATATCATCTCTTTCCTTGTGTCTCTGCCTTTGAACACAGAAAGGCAAAAGAGCTCTAGAGCCAGTTCCCTCTGTGTGCTCCAGCTTAGAAATGGTAGTTTCAAATATCAGGCCCAGCATTTGTGGGGGGTGGTTTGGAGAAATTGAAATAACCTCCTTCTCAGATCCCACCCTCCTTTTTCCTGTAAAAAGAGAATAATCATGACATGCTAAATGTGTTGGCAAGACTAAAGGCTCCAATACACATAAAGTACTTCCACTGTGTCTGACTTCTCTACCTACCTTAGCAGGTCACTTGCCTCGCTGTCCACAGGTCTCTCTTCTGTAACAAGCAGATAACGACGTTCTCCTTTCGTTTAGGTGTGTATGAGATGCAATTGAGCTAACGCGGGCAGACAACCTAGAAGAACCCGAGGGCATAGGAAGTGCTCCGGGAATGGTGGTTATCATCACAGTAAGTGCTCAGTGAATAAGTGCTGCTGTTGCTTTGGATGAAGGAAAAGATGATGACAGTGATGAGGATGACGATGGGTGTGTTCTCTGGTGCCTCTTGTAAAGAAGAGGGTTGTTCTAGAATGTGACAAAGGCTTAGGGCTGAGCAGTATATCTTCTCCCTGTAGAGCTCTTGGCTGGAAAGTCCCACCTCGTTAATATTGAGGGGTTGACCACGGGGCGTGCGGGAGAAGTGGAGATCAAACAACTCGAGCGTAGAGGATACAGTCTTCCTTAAACATTTCCTGCATATCTGCTATTCCTGTAGCCCCTCCTCCCAAATTCCAAGTCACTCTGACTTTCTTATTTTTTCACTCTTCTCATCCCACATCTCATTGGTTAGCAGGTTGTATAATTCTACCTCAAAAATGTCCTGAAATTTACCCTCTCCTCTTTTATTTTGCTTGAATCTGCTCAGTGCCTTCAACAGCTCCCTTCCAGCCTTGCCAACTCCAGACAAAAGACCCTTTCCTCCTCAGCCGATTGTGCTTGCCTCCCAGCATGTTCCCGCCATCTCTTGTCCCTGTGGCAGAACCTCTGCTCCCGATCCAGTTCTTGCTCTGTGCTTGCCTGTCCTTGCAGCATCAAATTATTTCTTGCTTCCAGAGGCATCTCATACTGGATGAAGACACTGGTCCTTCTCAGCCTGGCCCCAAAGCCACCTGTGCCCTCTCTCACAACTCATGCTGCCTATTAAGAATCCAGAGCCTGTGGAGGAGGGCAGTCAGCCACACTTCATGCTTCTGTGGGTGCTTCGTCTTTTCTCTCCCAAATTACTATAACTGCTTCCTGAATGGTCCCCTGGGCCTCAGGTTCTCCCCATTCGGATCCTTATCTACTCTGCTTCCACAGTGGATGTTCCTGCTCCAAAGCCCCAGCTTCTGCTGACCCCCCGGTTCTGCCGAGTCCAGTGCTGCTCCTGCTGCTGCGCACAAGACCCTTCTCGGTCTCCTTTAACTCGACACCCTGACTTTCTTGCCATTTCTGGAACACGCTGACCCCTTCTGGCCCCTGCCTTGGCACATGCTGTCTGATCCGTCCTGCAACTCGATCCCCTCCTTACTGCCTGGGCGATCCCTCACCAGCTCCAAAGTCTCCTTATTTTAAAACCTTTTCTGACTCACCCAGAAAGAATTAGGCTTTCCACTGTCCTATAACATTCTGTTAATACGGCCTTTCAATACTTCCTTCATTTGCATTTACTGAGAGCCCGACCTGCTCCTGAGCTCAGGGGACAGAGAAATAAATGCCACAGACTGTCGCTGCCCTTGCGGAGCTCACGTTCTGATAGAGACAGGCAGTAAACATGTGACAGATAAATAAGGTATGTAGGTGCGGTAGGAGTGGGTGGTAGTAATTAGAGAAGGACAATTGAAATGTAGGCTGTGAGGACTGATTTTATATGCTGCCGTGACTGGGACACCGGCGTCCAGATATCTGGTTAGACGTTATTCTGGGTGTGTCTGTGAGGGTGTGTATGGATGAGTTGACATGTGAATCAGTAGACTGAGTAAAGCCTCATCCCAGCCATGGAAGGCATGAACAGAACAGAAGGGCTAAGGGAGAATTTTTTCTCTCTCTCTCTGTCTGCAGTGGAAAATCTGTCTCTGATGCCTTCAGACTTGAACTGGGACTGGAATTGCACCATCGGCTCTCCTGGGTCTCCAGCTTGCCAATTGCAGATCTTGGGTCATCTCAGCCCCCACACGCACAAGATCTATATCTATATCTATATCTGTCTCCTACTGGTTGTTCCCTGGAGAACCCTGACTACCATAAAGGCTTAGGAAAGGTCACTCTGAGAATATGACATTTGTGCTGAGCTCCGGAGAGTGAAAAAAAAACCCAGAAAACAATAATTCTAGTAAAATGAAATATGAGAGCAAAAGCCTGAGGCTGAAAAAGAGGGAGAAAGAAGGCAGTTAGCGTGAGATTAGATGGGAGAGTGAAGCAAGAATCAGGTCATTTGAGTCTGATTGGTATGAATGGAGCTTGAATTCTATGCCTAGAAGCATTGCAAAGGCTGAATAACTGGCCCTCAATAAATATTTGTGTGACAAATGAGTTAATGGATATATAGTTATTTTCCAAATGGTAAACGCAATTTGAAAACTCTAGAAAAACGATGGCACTATTTTTGTCCTTATTCCTTGATAATTTTCATTTAGAGGGCCCTGGCAGATAGGATAAAAGGGAAGGAGGCCAATAAAATTTGGCTGTGTCATATCAGAACAGCAGAGGATGATGGATGTGCAGCCTCCACACGAATGCATTTCCTGACATTTTGCTGTTTGGGGATTTCATCTGTCGCTACAGAATATGCGTGCACTAACGCAGACTGCTCTTACCGAGTACCATAAGCAGAGAATCACCCAGTCAGCAAGGAACGAGGAAGCGCGGCCTGCGGGGAGCGCGAGGGAGTCGCAGCTAAGCAAAAAGTCTATCAATTTCCTTCTTCTCCTCCAATGTCCAGACGGTCATGTAACGCAGAATTCCTCTGGAATTGCCTACGAAAGAGGAAAACGACAGAGCAGAGTTCAGGACGTTTTACTGAAAGAAGGGAGGAGCTTTCCACCCGGTAAAATTCTGCCTCCTCTCCCGGCGTTACCGGGTCCCCAGGATGCTCGGGGGACAGAGCGATGCCGGAGTCCGCAAGGCGGAGAGACGCACGGGAATTAAAAAAGAGGAACGCGACACAAGTCTTGCACATGTAGCAGGTCGCGTTATGCTTTGTGTGCGATAGCTTTAAGACAAGGGAACTGGGACTCTGGTATAATTCTACACTGCTTCCAGTGGGCTCCATCAGGGCAGAATCCCCTGTACGGTGGAAGATTAACTGCAATTGGGCATGTGGTACTCACTTAAATATTTATATACAAATAAAAGCATTGGCTTCCATGTCTATCAGGGAAGGGAAACTTAGCCTTTCAGCCATTTATGTCTTACTTTACCAGTTATCTCAGATAACCATGGCCACTGTAGGGGGAAGGGAAAACTTCCACTTCACCCCAGGCAGATTTGCTGAAAGGTGAACTCACAATAAGGAAGATTAATAAGAATAAGAGATTACAGATTTTGTGCTGTGTGCATGGGGAGAATCACAGAGTGATTGCCCAATATCCCAATGGGGTCCAGAGGTTTATATACTCTCATTTTAGAGGGGAGAGGGAGATGAGGAATATAGGTAATTCTGTTAAGGTGCAATAAAGGTTACCAGGGAGGATGACCACACTTGGGGGAATGAATGAATGAGGGGAAAGAGCTTGACTTGTATATGATTCTCTTTGGAAATTAAATTAATCTGAGAAACAGGTATTAACTTTAAAATGGGTTGGGCCAAATATGATTACATTTTTTATCAACTTTCGTGCAATATATTGAGATAACAGAGAGGAGAAGGAAAGGCAATTTTTTTGACAGGTCCATCCGGTTTTACGCAGATAGAGGGAAAGCCCCTTCCAACACCCACTGATCTCTAAGGGCCTTTAATTCAAAGTGCTGTTTATGTCAAAGAGTCATATTTTGGGATGAAATCCCCTAAGCTCCTTCACCACAATAATGCTGCATATAAAACAGCTACAAAATTTCAGGAGCATACAAAAATGCATGTATTTATCTTGCAAGTGTGCTGGTTGGCTGTATAGTACTGTCTGTTTCAGCCGGGATCACTCATGCATCTGCAGCAGGCTGGGATCAACTAGGGGACTACTGATTTGGGGTAGCCTTTGCTTGGGTGGTGCAGCATCACTCCTCATGACTTTCATCATCCTCCTGGGGTGAACTGTCTGTTCTGGGCATACTCTTCTTATGGCAATGGCAGGACTTCGAGAGTGCAAATTCAAGCAGAAAGATGCTTTTCAAGAAGCACTGTATCATGGATGCTGGCATCCCATTGGTCAAAACCATTCACATGGCCAAGTTCACCATTGAGGGAGCAGGGAATACTATTCTTCCTATGGTGTTGTGGGAGGGTGTGAATATTTTTGAACATTAATCTAATCTACCACACAGACCTTTCTTGTAAAGTGAGTAGAGGCAGGACAAGTTAGCATGAGCAGCAAGAAGATGCCCGGACACAGAGTTGCAGGCCTAACTGAGTTATTACTGAAGAGGACCCTTCAGTATGAGGTTGATAATCTCCCTCACTTTGTACAGGGATATGCTAAGGCTAGGAACAGATGCACAACAGCACTTAAGACCACTTAACCACTGGAGGTAGAGTGAGACAAGAAAAGCCACTTTCCCTCTGAGACTAGGGCGAATCCACCGGGACTTGGCACAGATCAATAGCTGACAGCCCAGTGACTTTGCTCTTCAGACCAGTTTAGGTCACACAGTAGGATCAAAATGCTGGGGCTAGATCTCCTCCCCTGGTCAGCTGCCAACAATGAGGTCCCTGGTCAAGGAACAAGAGTCCCTGCAAGAGACCACAATAGGCTCCACAAGTAACACCTCCCATCAGGAGTAGCCTCCCAACTGTGGTGGAAGATCTCTGAACAACACAATAGTGGTTCCCCTAGCAGCAGAGCAAGCAACCATAGAAGTGCATACATCCAGGCTGCCTTGCTCCTATAGCACTTATAGAAACAGAGGCTACACAGGACCTATTATTTCCCAAATGAAAAAAAAATGGCTGATGCAGATGGGAAGTGCTCAGCAAAAGAATTCTGGAAGTATGAAGAATCAAACAGAATGCACTCCCCCACAGAGGAATGCCAGCTCTCAAGCAATGGACATTAACAAAATTCAGAACACTAAAATGACAGAAGAAGAATTTCAAACAGGGATTGTAAGAAAACTCAATGATATGCAAGAAAAAATGGATAACCAACACAAAGAAACCTAAAAAAAAAAATTCAGGACTTGGAAGAAAAATTCACTAAAGAAATTGAAATATTAAAGAAAAATCAAACCGAACTCCTGGAAATGAAGAATCTATTCAGGGAACTACAAAACACAGTAGAAAACCTCAAGAACAAGGTAGATCAAACAGAAGGAAGAATCTCAGAGATTGAAGATAACACCTTCCAATTAAATAAGATAGTCACAGAGCTAGAGCAAAGAAATAAGAGAAAAGAACAATGCTTATAGGAAATGTGGGATTATATGAAGAAACCTAATTTGATGTTGTTGTGGATTCCAGAAGGGGAAGAAGAAAGCACACAAGGGTTGGATAAGCTAATTAAAGATAAAATTGAGGAAAATTTCCCAGGCCTAGCTAAAAATTTAGATATCCAAGTATAAGAAGCTCAAAGGACCCCCCTGGGAGATACAACTCAAACAGGAAGACACCACGACGTGTAGTCATCAGACTGACCAAAATATCAACTAAAGAGGCTCTTCTACGAGTTGTAAGGATAAAGAAGCAAGTAACATACAAAGGAAAGCCAATCTGAATAATGCCAGACTTCTCAACTGAAACCTTACAAGCAAGGAGAGACTGGGGCCCCATTCTCACTCTTTTGAAACAGAATAATGCCCAGCCTAGAATCTTATATGCTGCAAAACTAAGTTTAATATATGAAGGAGAAATCGAGACATTCTCAGATAAGCAAAGACTGAGGGAATTCACCAAGACAAGACCAGCCCTCCAAGAAGTACTCAAAACAGTGTTACACACAGATCAGCATAATAAACACTCATGAAAGTAAATTCACTCAAAAGCTAATCATTAAAGGCAAGATACCACAATGGCTCAAGGGAGAAAACAAAGTAACAATGTCCAACCCAACAGAATGAACAGAAATCTGCCCCACTTATCAGTTCTCTCAATAAATGTGAATGGCTCAAACTCCCCAGTCAAGAGACATAGGCTGACTAAATGGATAAAAAAATACAAGCCAAGTACATTCTGTCTTCACAAAACACACCTAAGCTGCAAGGATACATATAGACTAAAAGTAAAGGGGTGGAGATCAGTATTTCAAGCAAAAGGAAGCTAAAAGAAGGCTGGCATGGCAGTTTTGATTTCAGATAACTTAGTTTTTAAACCAACAAAAGTAATGAAAGACAAAGAGGGTCATTATATAATGGTGAAGGTACAGTTCAACAAGAAGACATAACAATTTTAAGTATATATTCACCCAAATTAAGTGCACTCAGATTCATAAAGCAAACTCTACATGATCTAAGCAAATTGACAAACAGCAACTCCATAATAGCCAGAGACTTTAACACCCCACTGACAGCACAGGACAGATCCTCCCAACAGAAAATTAATAAAGAAATAATGAACTTAAACAAAACTCTAAAACAATTGGGCCTCATTGACATTTACAGGACATTCGACCTAAAATCCACTGAATATACATTCTTCTCATCAGCACATGGGACATTCTTTAAGATTGACCATATCCTAAGGCACAAACAAGTCTCAAGAAATTTTAAAAAATAGAAATTATACCATGTATCTTTTCAGATCAGAATGGAATAAAAGTAGAAATCAACCCTAATAGAAACTAACATTTCTACACAAAAACATGGAAATTAAACAACCTTCTGCTGAACGACTACTTCATAAATGAGGATATCAAGATGTAAATTAAAAAATTCTTTCAACTTAATGAAAATGGAGACACAAGTTATCAAATTCTGTGGGACACAGCTAAAGCATTCCTGAGAGGAAAGTTTATTTCCATAAAGATCTATACCCTAGCCAACCAAATCCAGGTGCTTGTCAAGAAAATAATCCATCACAACCAAGTGGGCTTCATCCCAGGGATGCAGAGATGGTTCAACAGATGCAAATCTATAAATGTAATTCACCACATAAAGAGAAGCAAAAATAAAGACCATACGATCCTCTCAATAGATGCAGAAAAAGCATTTGACAAAATTCAAGACCCGTTTATGATAAGAACACTTAACAAAATAGGCATAGAAGGAGCTTACCTAAAAATGATACAAGGCATATATGACTGACCCACAGCCAACAACATACTCAATGGGGAAGAATTGAAAGCATTCCCACTTAGAACTGGAACCAGGCAAGTTTGCCCACTATCTCCACTTCTATTCAACATAGTGCTGGAAGTCCTGGCTATAGGAATGAGACATGAAAGTGGAATTAAGGGCATCCAAATGGGGCAAAAGACATCAAACTCTCACTCTTTGTTGATGACATGATATTATACCTAGAAAACCCTAAGGATTCAACCAAGAGACTCCTTGAATTGATAAATGAATTTGGTAAAGTCTCAGTATACAAAATCAATACACAGAAATCAGAGGCATTCATACATGTCAACAACAGTGAAAGTGAGAACCAAATCAAAGACTCAATTCCCTTCAAAATAGCAACAAAGAAAATAAAGTATCTAGGAATATATTTAACTAAGAAGGTAAAAGACCTCTATAGGGAGAACTATAAAACACTGAAGAAGGAAATAGCAGAGGATATAAACAGGTGGAAGAACATACCATGCTCATGGTTCGGCAGAATCAACGTTGTTAAAATGTCATATAGCAAAATCAATCCTAGACAATAAAAACAAAATAGGAGGTATCAATTTACCAGACTTCAAACTATACTAGAAGGCTATAGTAATTAAAACAGTTTGGGACTGGCACAAGAACAGGGACATTGACCAGTGGAACAGAACAGAGAACCCAGATATAAAACCATCCTCATAGCCAACTAATCTTTGACAAAGCAGACAAAAACGTACACTGGGGAAAAGAATCCTTATTCAATAGATGATGCTGGGAAAATTCGATAGCCACATGTAGAAGACTGAAGCAGGATCCACATCTTTCACCTCTCACAAAAATCGACTCATCCTGGGTAACAGACTTAAACCTAAGGTATGAAACTATTAGAATTACTGGAGGAAAAATGTTGGAAATACTCTTTTAGACATTGGCCCAGGCAAAGAATTTATGAAGAAGACCCCAAAGGCAATCTCAGCATCAATAAAAATAAATAAATGGGACCTGATCAAATTAAAAAGCTTCTGCATAGCCAAAGAAACAGTCATGAGAGCAAACAGACAGGCTACGGAATGGGAGAAAATTTTTGCAAGCTACACACCCTATAAGGGACTGATAACTAGAATCTATTTAGAACTCAGGAAAATCAGCAAGAAAAAAAATCAAACAACCCTATCAAAAAGTGGGCAAAACACATGAACAGAAATTTTTCAAAAGAAGACACAATAATGGCCAACAAACATATGAAAAAATGCTCAACATCTCTAATCATCAAGTAAATGCAAACCAAAACTGCAATGAGATATCACTTATCTCCAGTAAGAATGGCCTTTATCAAAAAGTCCCCAAACAATATATGTTGGCGTGGATGCAGAGAGATAGGAACACTCCTACACTGCTGGTGGGACTGCAAACTAGTTCAGCCTCTGTGGAAAGCAATATGGAGATACCTTAAAGCGATACAAGTAGATCTACCATTTGATCCAGCAATTCCATTACTGGGCATCTACCCAAAAGATCAAATGACACTCTACATAAAAGACATCTGCACTCGAATGTTTATAGCAGCACAATTCACAATTGCAAAGTTGTAGAAACAACCCAAGTGCCCATCAATACATGAGAGGATTAATAAAATGTGGTATATGTATAGCATGGAGTAGTATTCAGCTTTAAGAAACAATGGTGATCTAGCACCTCTTGTGTTTTCCTGGATAGAGCTGGAACCCATTCTACTAAGTGAAGTATTCCAAGAATGGGACAACAAGAACCACATGTACTCACCAGCAAATTGTTATTAACTGATAAACACCTAAGTGGACATATAGGAATAACATTTATCGGGTGTCAGACAGGTGGGAGGGGGAGGAGGGGATGGGTATATATATACATAATGAGTGTGAGGTGCACTGTCTGGGCGATGGACACGCTTAAAGCTCTGACTCGAGGTGGGGGGCATGGGCAATATACATAACCTTAACATTTTTACACCCATAATATGCTGAAATAAAAGCTGAAAGGAAAAAAAACCCCACTTAACCAGGAAGATTCATTGTCAGACTTGAACCCAGTTCTGTCCTGTTGCAAATCCTATACTCTTCACCACTGTGACTAAGATCTAGAAACTTCCCTAGGAGGTGGCCCTGACTAGTCTCAGTTTTTCTCTTTAGCTCAACATAGAACAAATGTAACTCCTTTTCCAGAAACCTGTTTCATGTTTTGGAATCACCTCCCCTGTCTTCTCTCCTGGAATCCTTGAGGCCAAGCCTAGTATGCCCACACTCCTGCCCATCTGTCCAGCTCATTTCTGGGGTGGCCTCTGCTCAGGCTGGTGCACCTGCTTCACTGCCACTGTCCTGAGTGTCTGAGGATTGTAAGAACAAGGGAAATTAACAGATCTGGATAAAAATACTCAGAGAAGACTCTCATGAAGGAGCAGATTTTAGAATGATGACAGAAGACAGGTGGCAGAAAAAAAAGCAAGACAGAGACTTAGGGAAAGGTAAGCAAATGTGGCTGGTGAAAACATCAGGTTTGTGTTTTTAGACACACTGGTCATACAATACCTGGATATTCAGTAGAGAGAGACACATTTAAAAAAACAAAGAAATAGAAAACAAATATTTAGAGCTGACCAATTAGAATGATGAGGAAAGCCAAAATCATATAATTTGAAGAATGTTTGAACACATTCAGGCACCCCAGCTGGGGAAAGAGAAGATTTAAGAGCAAGGTAAGAGCTCTGCTAAAACATGCAAAGGGCTACCATGTTGGAAAAGGGACTGAGGGCCCAGGAGTCAGAACCAGTATTAAAGGATAGAAGTTAAGGATTTCCACCCAATCATCAGAGCAGAAAATGTTAGAGCTGCCCAATGTGGCTCAGGGAGGCAGGAAATCTTACTGAAGTGTAAGGAAAGGGTGGACAATCACTTCATCGAGAAGTGGTCAAACAGAGGGAAATTGAAGTACACATTGAACGAACTGAACTTTAATATCCTTTCCAAATTTGGAAATTCCATAACGTTGAAGAAAATAGCTTTTTATTATTAATAATAAAAATATAATAACAATCATAGGAATTCTTTATTAGTCTATTATGCTTTATAGTTTGGAGTATGCCATCATGTCATCAAAGCAATTCTGTGAGGCAGGTAAAATAGGCCTCTTGTTTCCATTTTGCACATAAGGGACTGAGAGGCTCAGAGCGTTGAGTGATGTCCCCAGGAACATACAGTAAGTGGAAGAATTAAAATGAGCCCCCAAGAGACATCTGTACATTGTCCTATTGCTGCCAAATTTGATCACAAGGAAAAAGTTAATGACCATTCTAGGTGCTGCTGGAGGAAGGAACAGCTGTGTCATCAGTTATTCAACCGAATATGACAGTGAGGACTTTGCCTTTGGAGGTCTCAGGGTCATTTCTCCTTTTATAATCTAATAAGGGTGTATCAATGAGCTTCAACAAGCCAGTGCACATTCTTCTACAACCACATGCTTTGCAAGGGCTTTGCTTTGCTTTGCATCTTTCCTGAGACATCACAGGAAATGGGTTTCCTGTGACACAACATGATTCAAGGCAGGGAAATCCATCTAGGAGCGTGTTCTTTGCCAGATTTTAAAATAGAGCTTTGATTTGCTTTACATGGTTTTCCCCTGTTCTCACCATTGAGGGCAGTAGCTCCCCGATCCTTTTTTTGTGTGTATGTGTATGCATATCAATATATACTTTGCGTGTGTGTGTATATATATATGTTTTCTGCACTGTCACTTTAGACTGTATTGAAACACCCACAGAGATTTGCTCCCTCACTCCTTCCCTACACTCACCCTGGGGCTGGGCCAGGGCAGGCAGGAAAAGACGACTTCAGCTCCCCAGTCCCCGAGAGCCCTACCCCGCACCCCAGCCCCTCTCTGCGGGACGGCTCTCCTCTGGGCACCTCCCATCTCCGCGACCTGCTGCACTCGGAAGCCAAAGTTCTGAGAGGGACTCAGGACACTTGTTCTTAGGTAATTTTTCAGCTCCCTATCATCATTTAACAGCCTTGACTTCCCGGACTGAAAGGAGACTAATTAAAATGACAAACCTCACATTGATTTATTGCCACCTGGGTGAGGACAATAAACAACCACAACATTGCTAATGTGTTTGGTTTACTCTCCCATCCTTTCCCGCCTCGCACACCTGTGTCGACAGAGACAGCCGGGAATGGCGACAGCCGCGCAGTGAGTCCTCTCGCCCTTCCTTCCCACCCAGGGCTCGGCTTGTCCGCACCCTGCTCGGCTCCCCGCCAGGGCGCGAAGCCTGCGGCCTGCTCGACCCGCGCCCAGTCCCGGGCAGGGGCCGCTGCTTCCGTCGCGTTTCACAGACGAGAAAACCGAGGTCCTGACGGGCTAAGTGAGTAACTGGAAGTCACATAGCTGCTAGACAGATTATTTATTAAACTCTGTCACTTGAAAGCGCCAACAATACTTTGCTCTCCACAGGCATTATTCTTTAGCTGTTAAAGTACTTGAGCAAAGCTACTTAGCAAGCGTTTGTTGGAGACTGACCGGATGAAAACGCTGCTCTCGGGGCTCGGAGAGAAAGACGTGGTCCGAATGGGGCCCTCCTTCAAGAAAGGAGCAGGGGCCGCGGGAAAACTCCCATCCAACTCTGGGGACCCCAGTGACACTCCATGGCCTGATGTGTTGGCGGAGGGGACCGGAGACGCGCGATGTCCTAGTGTGCTGAAGTACAACCTTTATTGTTTTACGCCATTTTTTCATTTATTCCTTTAGACCCTCTCTTGACCTCACGCCTTCTCTCGCTGCTGTCTTGTTCTCTTCGGCTCATGGTGAAATCCCTGTAGCATGGTACGCGTCCTGCCAGCCTCCTATCCCTTCCTAATGAGTACTCTTTAGTATTAGTGACATGCATTTAAATTACACAATATCAGGTTTCAGCACAAAAGTCCCTTCCAAAGATTGCATATGAAAAAACAATCTAATATTTATCCCCAAACACTGAATTCTGTCTACCCTGTTACCCTGTTTTGTTTTCTTTATAGCTCTTACCACTCGTTGAAATTTTCTTGTTTTGTTATTAGTTTATTGTCTGCCTCTCCCTCTACAAGGACTAGTTGTAAACTTAGGACCTAGAACCCCAGCAGGAATGTAGAAAGAAATCAAGAAATACTTGTTGAATAAATGAATGAACAAATGTCCTCATTCCAGGAATCAATTAATCACCCTCCACTGTCTTATGCAAATCTACTTCTCCAAAATCATCAGTGATTTCTCTATCACACATCCCACTATTCAGTCCTATGAGGCTGCTTATGGATTACTGAAAATATGTATAAACTATCTAACCAGACACCTGGTAGGCACAAAATAAAAGCTAGCTACTATAAAGTAATTATTTAAGGGGCAAGGAATATTTCTGCCCTCCCAAGACCTCAGTGCTATTCTGAATACTATGAAGCATCATTAGTAAATCAAATATCATTATTTATTGATGATAATTGTCATGCGAGTTGCTGAGGTGAGAGATCCAGATAATTGCAAGCAAGTAGTCTGGGTATTAATAACCTACTTGGGTTAAAACCCCTATGAAAATTAAATGCCAATATGACTTGAATAATTGAAGATGCATTTGCTTAAAAGGACAATATAATAATAATTGTTATATATCTTATAACTAACATTTATGGAACTCTAGTTACATGAAAGTAACTTATACACAGAGTCTCATTTAATTCTCACACTACCTTAGGAACTATTATAATCCCACTGTTACAGATGATGAAAAGAATTTAGGGAGGTGATGTCACTTGATGAGTCACAGAGATAGAAAATGAACAAGTCTGGATTTAAACCCAAGCCTGTCTGTCAACGAAGCTCATTCTTTTAGCGCCCATGCAATGCTGACATCATAAACTTCTAATTTGTGTGATGTTGACAATTTTAACAAAGCGTATAAGATTTGGTGGTAAGCTTTCAAATTTGGAGATAGTGGGCTTCGAGCTACTCTGGGCTGCCTCATTTGGGAAGACGGAGCAAAGACCAAGGCGGGAAAGGAGCTCTGCAGGATTATTTTGGGAGTGTTTGGAGGATGGATAAGGTGATGATTGGAGATGATTGCTGCTGTAGAATAAACTACACTTCTCTCATTAGATCTATACCAGTTCTGATTTTTCCCTAGGGCAATGACGGAGCTGCTATGTAGAGAAATGAGAGCTCATTGCAAATTACATTTTGGGAAATTACCCTTCCGTGTTCTTCAGCAGGTGTACACATTCTCTCATGTGTCTCATGCCTGACATAAAGGCATGCTCCCTTTCACAGGGCCCCTGCTTGTCTAAGGCCTTGAAAGGTCAGCCTTTACAAGGTGGCTCCAGCCTGTGTCTAACACCATGAGTGAAAGACACTGTCTCGAATGACAGAAACCTTGTTATTTCAAACTCCCTTAAGAAAATGGGGGTGGAGCATAAGGGAGACTTCAATACCCTCAAAAGAAGTAAAAATAATAATATATGTGTGACCCAGGACAGGTTGATAAAGAATTTAAAAAGTGCTTTTCACAGAGTTTAGAGACCACCTGAAATTCTGATGCCACATTGTAGATATTGTGTTTTTGTTTGTTGGAAATAATTTGCTTCCACAAGTGTAACAAATTCCTTCTCATTCGAATAACAACAAAAACAGGTCTGAGAAGGCCTGAGGCTTAATTAGGATTGACCAAGTAATTTTCACCTGAGATATCATGACTTTTTTCATAGCCAATTAATAGGGAAAAATGATTTGACAATCATGCTAGGTGATTACCAACTAGCTGGTGTTGGAGTGGATCAGTTTAAAATCTTAACCTTAAGATTATGCTGAAGACAGTTGATCATGTCCAATGGCTAGAAATATCCAGGATGCACATTTGTGTGTGGTTGGAGTCAGGGGAGAAAGAGAATGGATTAAATTCTTCAGAAAAGGACTTGCATAGACAGTATAACAAATTTAAAATTATCTTTGCCCAAGGTGGAAATAAATCCATGATCATTAAAAATGTGTAAATTGAGCCAATCAGAAAAATTATTTCCCAAATGTTCTTTCTGAAGAGGATTGCTTTGCCACAGAACACTTCCTCAATGCATGTGGATACAGTGCTTTACCTTTGACAGATGTCACCATCTGGGAGGCATCCTTTAAAGCCAGCTGTGTGTAGTGCAGCAGAAATCTACCTCTGCTGCCTTCCTCTCTCTTCTGCAAGCCTCAGTGAAGCCCGTGCTTGTTTCATTACTGGAAATGATGTTGCTTTCTTATAGTAGAGGTAAAGACATATAACATTTGCTCTTAAGTGTGAAATTGCACAAACGGTCCATTTCCTACAGAGTCTTTCTCATCATAATCTAAAAATGTTGTCTTTTTTCAAGATTAAATTGTATGTGTGTGACATTCCCTTAGAATGTTACTAGTCGGACCTATCAGGGCAAAATGCTCCTCCCCCACACACACATATTCTCATTCAAGGCAAGAGTCAGGGAAAAGCCAGTTCTCTAATATTCATTGTGCATTTTTGTTATATTTTGAATAATATAACACATTTTTGACAATTAAAAATAGGGCATGAGAGAAAGAGGCAAGTGAAGGATAATACTAAGATTTTCATTTTGAGATCCTGGATAGGGCAGGATGAAGGAGGCATAAGTATAGAAGAAAAATAGGGAATTCAGTTTTTGACATCTTGAGTTTGAGATATCAGTTAGATATCCCAGTGGTAATGATAAATAACTTTCAAATTTGGAGATGATTGTATATTTCATTGTGGAGTGAATGATTGAAATCTGGACTTGTGATGTAAATTTGGAAGTCATCAGTATACAGATAATATTTAAATCATTTGATTGGATGAGATCACCAAAGGAGTGAATGAAGATTAAAAGAGAGATGAGTTCCAAGGATTGACCCCAAAGTACTTTAATATGAAGAGGTAAAGAAAAAGATGAGAAAATAGCAAAGTAGATTGAGAAGGAGTGTCCAAAACTTAGGAGGGAAAACCAAGAGTGTATTATTTTGGAAGTAGAGAAAGTATTTAAAAGGTAGAAGTAATCCATCATCTTAAAGGCTGTCAATTGTCCAAGTTAGATAAGATCCATGATAATTGGCCATTGAACTTGGCAATAAGGAGTTCATTGATGACATTGACAAGACATTTTCTGTGGAAAGGTGGGGGAGGGAGGAACTCAACTGCAGAGTGGAAGAGAATGGAACAGCTGGTACAGAAACCACTCTCAAAGAGGTTTCGTTGCACTGGAAGGTTGAGTGAATCAAGAAGGTGCTATTTTAAGATGGAAATAACCCAGGAAAGAGGAAGGAGAAGGCAGAATCTCTGGTCCACCCTTGAGTGGACCAAAGGAACTGCCTCTAGGGAAGAATTAAAGTTATTTTTTTTTTCCTTAAGACTTGAAATCCTTTTAGGATCATTCTGTCAGCTTCAACAATGATATATCCTCTTTATTAAAATTAGAGAGGTGGGCTCCCCTTAAAAAACTCTCAGTCCCACAAAAGGACTGAGATTAAGACATGAATTAATGAGGTTAGTGGTTACTACTGGTGAGAAGCAGAAGATGACACAATGACTCGTTTGTTCCATTTTTCAAAGCACCACATCTAGGCACCACGTACTAGGTAGTTGTGCACTCCAGGTCACAAAATGGACCAGACAGAGACAGTGTGAGTAGATCAGTGCCAAATTCTCTGTGCAACTAGAAAAAAACTGCAAAGCACATGTTTTGCTAATAGTTTGCTAGTATCTTTATCTTCCTATATGTATATATGAGTAATTATTCTAATGAGCAAATCTAGGATGACTATAGACATCCCTTTTCAAATATTTTCCAGTCTGCCTGACCACATGTCCATTTTCAGAGCAACATGGGTCCACCTGGCATTTCTGATCACACTTGCATTTTCCCGACTCCTGCAATTTCTTCCATTTGCAAATCCGCCCAGCCTCTTTCGGTGCCCTACTTAAATGCACTCTTTGTGAGGGCTTCCATGATCATCACACCAAAGTGGGCTCTTCTCTAGGCTTGTAGAGCATTCTTTTTGCAGCACTCATTCAGCATTAGTAATGTGATGTTTTGCTTTAGTTATGTGTGTGAAGTTTTTATTCTGTTTTTGTAATAAAACACCATGGCCCCAAGGAAACATATTTTTTTCCTAGTGTAGCAGTCAATGTGTTAAAAGTTTAGGATTGAAAGGGATTTTGTGGCTTCTTTTCCTTCACTCTCACCAGAGTCTTGGTCCTTTAAAAGAAGCATTTCCAGAATGTCCGATACAGAGAAAATAAGCATATTAAATCCCAGGCATGGCTGCTCTAGTCAGGGTTACATTTTATTTTAGGAACACAGAAGCTAAGATACCTTTAGAAGCCTTGGCCCATTAGGGATATAATAAACCTCTTCCTTTTTAGCTTCTTCCCTGAAGAAATTGAAACTCCTTCTCGCAGTTACATGAGGCTGATGGTACAGTGTCTCAGGGAGGAAAATCTCTACTTAGATACCAGTTGAGCCTAGCCATTTCTGGCAATGACTTCATTTGGACCAAGGCTAGTCTTCCCTGAGTTTTAGAGAAGACTAGCTTTCTAAAAAGGGATCTTTCTGAGTTTTGTTTGAGGAAAACTCAGTACTTGATTGCTTTCTCAGAAGCTTCTCTGAGTTAATTTTTCATTAGTATAAGAAAGAATGCAGTCTGACCACAAAACTACCTAGAAGCATTTCTCTACCAATACATTGAAAAACTTAGCTGGAAAGACTTGATATGAAATTATCTGGCACTGTTTACAAATGAATAAATGATTTACAACCACAGAGTTTTTAAAAAATGGAGAGGAAAACAGATTATATAGGACATATTTTCATACTAGCATTCCCTATCATATAAAAGCACTACATATTGGCTCTTTTATTACTAGTTTATTTCATGCAATTATCTGAAATTATACATCATTTTGTTTTGAAATTTATTTTATATTCTGACCCGAACTAGGCTTGGAAGAAGGAAAAGAAAACCTGAATTTATTCCTAAAGGTATAAAAAAGTTCTGTTTGTCTGATCCAGAGTCATTTTTGAACAAAGGTACACTTCTTGTTTAGGTGGAAATACCCATTTATTATTCTAAGATGTTGGAATACTATGGAACAAGGTTATATGGTTACAGCTGGCAGTAATTACCTGTCTTGTCCTTGTCTAGAGAGATCTAGAATCTCTTTTTAATGTCACCTACCAAGGTGTTACAAGAGTAATTTACCCTTGTTAGTTAGCATAATTAAATTTTGACTCAAGCCACTTACTGAAAATTCAACAACAACAGCCTTCTGGTCTTAAGGATTCCTGCATGATCTCTACAAGGTAAGTCTTGAATGAAGTCCTGCCACCTTCACCTTCTTTCTTATCAGGGGAGGGTCTCAAGAGATAATTATTACTCCTTTACACTGGCATTTTCCTAAATAGTTTGTAAACTATTTTCATATCTATATATAACAATTGTTTTTTTCAGAATAAATATAAAAAGATAGAAAGAAGCTCTTCTCCAGTCCCCCAGCTTCTTTTCTCTTTATAAATCCATGGATAAGTCACAATTCTTTTTAACTCACTCAAAATTCCAAGAGGAGTGTATCTACTAGTTTAATAAGCAAATATCAAAAATAGAGTCCTGCACCTTGGAGAACTGAAAAGGTCTCTCAATGTAATCTCTCTCAACTGACAAGAGGACCAGAAATATTTCCAGATCACTAAATTTGATGAAGAAACTCAAAATTAAAGTTCTTACCTCTAGTTTACAGGTAATGAGAGCACAGATGTGTTTTGCTTTAAGGAAATCTGATACACATGAAACTTTAAGCAATGGTTGCTCAAATTACAAAATGATTCTTTAAGTGGAAAGTTTTCCATAGAAATTTGTTACTGTTAGTTTCTTGAGAGAGGTGTTGTTTCAAAAGAAGACAAAAAAGTTCACAGCTATAAGTGAGGGATTAGACATCACTGCTTATTGATGATAAATCTGAAGTTGAATTGCCTCTGAAACTAGACCATAAACACTTAGAAAAAAAATTTGATTAACCAAAATTGGATTTGCTGTAACTATTTTATAAAAATGAGATACATTCACATTGTCTTCCTTATTGCAACAGTATCTGTGCCATTGCCTGCTACCTCTCCCCAAACAACTGTTAATAACTTGGTCCCACGAAAAGCAATACTATATTTCTAGCTTGTGTGGTGGGACTGGTTGCCTAGCATTGCAGTAAATTTTACACAACAGTTGGCAGATGGACCAGACTAGCTCGGCTAAATGAATTAAGAAATCACATAATACTGCAGGGCATATTAAGGAGGAATGTCCAAATTAGACCACTTGATACTCCCTTCTCACAGGCTGACTTCCCCCAGTTTAATGCTTTGGCTGGACAGGCTGTAATTTGATATTAAACAGGGTTCTTATTAAGTAGATACAATGAAATAATGCTGAGTTTTTGTTGCATTAGTGGAGTTAAATGCATTTTATTAGCACTCATTAGCAGAAGGAAAAACTTGGAGCTAAAGATCATTAGCCAAAAGCGGCCCCCATGAGGTAGAGCGATTAAACTGCTTGGGACCAGCGAACAGGATATGGGCCACACACAGCAGATTCTGAAAGTGTGTCCTCAGTCTTCTCCATGACTAAAATGTCTGAGAACAGTTGGGGGAAGAAATGTTAGGTCCAACTGCAGGTCAGCTGAAAATATGTGCCGCTTTTTAGAGCTGTTAATTTGACAAAAGGCAGAAGCTTCAGAAAGAAAGCACGATTATGATTTATGTTTTAGATTTGAAAGGAAGTCTCTTACTTTGGGAACTTAGGGAAAGAATATGCTACCGGCTATCCAATTTTGAAGGACACGTCATGAAAATTGCTTTTATTCTGCTTATAAGGGAAAAGAAATACATTGAGTGGGAACTTTTATACATAAAATGAACTTTATTTCTTAAGCTTCTCATTAGGAAAACCCACCACAGAAGAAGAAAATGTTTACAATTTAGCCAATCTGAGTAGCGTTACTCAACCATAGTTCAAGTTCATGTTCTAAATGACTTCACATAAGTCTCTTTAAGGCCTTCTCTTATCATTAACACTCAAAATACAAAATACACAGGGAAAAGGGCTGGGCCCAAAGGGACTTAAGTGAGATGTTTATACACACACACACACACACACACACACACACCATTGCTCTGAAATGAAAGTTTCCCCAAAAAGAAAAAAAAAATGACATTTTGAAGAGCTATTCTTGCTGAATTAAAATTCACTAAACATAATTTTGAGCTAAACAGTTGTATGATAATAAGTTTCAAATAATGCTATAACTTCAGAAATTGGGAGTTTGCTTGGCCTGTTATGTCTCTGTGATGCAATCTTATGCAGTGACCGATTCTGTGAAATGTGCCTAGTTACTGGCCTATTATTAACTCTTATTACATTTCTACTCACAAAATTTTTGTCTCCTGGGATCTAATCACCTATTTCTCATAGTCTGCTGGAGATCTGCTTCTGGCTGTTCTAGAAACCCAGTATGTTCCAAACCAACTCCATCATCAATCCTCCTAAGAGCCTCCTATTCTCCCTTTGGAAAATAGCCACCAAGTTAATTTTCTGGGAGCACATCTCCAAATGAGCCATTTTTTCTTACTTAAAGTCTTCAGTGGGACTCTATTGTCCCAGTATGTAAAAGAAGCATGATACATATGATCTATTACAGCACTGTAGAGTTCAAACAAGATGTTACATCAAGCCATCTACTCAGGAATTATCACATAGTCAGTGCACAGTAGAAGTATTTATCATCTGGTGTCCACACTCTTTTCTTTGGTTAAGTTGACCTGTTTACTGCTTTCCATACTCATAATTCACTTTCCTTTGCCTTTTCTCATTCAATTCTCCTGGCCTGGAGTGCCAGGCCCTCACCCACTCAAATTCCAATTCTGTTTACCCCCTGGGACTCAAGTTAAGCCTTTCCATACTCTCTGGACGTAAAATTTATTATCATCCCTACTCTCAACAACTACAGCACTTCAGTTAGAGTTCTTTAATTATTCTTGTAATTTTCTTATCAGTTTGCTAAATGCTGACAGTTAAGGAAAAGATTTACATCTAATTTATCTTCATATCTATTCTCTCATAATGACTATCAGGAGTCTTGTAACTACCTCAAGGACCTCTGCACAACTCCCGGAGTCTATCTGTGCCTCTCCCACCTAACTCCATCTTATGATCTTATGTCTGTGCAGAACCAAAGTGCGGTGGAACTTCAAATGAAATAGGGTTTGTTTTTGATAGAGCGGTGCTTAATGCTCCGATGCTCACAGTAATGTACACAAGCCAAGTATATATTTTCTTCCTATTCTCTTAGCAGTTCAGCATAAACAGCCAAGCCTTAGAATACTCTTAGAATACTCCTTAGAATACTCTTTGCATTTTGGTTATTGCCTTGTACTTTTTTAAAAAAAAAAATCAAGAGAAGCTCTATAAGCCAATATATTTTCACATCCATTTATGTTTCCTGTGTGTGCACTACATAAAGTCTGGCATATAGCACAGTGTTGTACTCATAGAGGTATTCAGATCATGTTTACCAAGCAATAAAAAATACTCAATAATTTTCCAATTAAAATCCTTGATTCCAAAAGTTTGACCCTATAAATCTATTTTAGTTATTTAGTCCAAAAAATTATTGATTTGTAAAAAGGAGTGCTTTGAAAATGCAGCAATAGGGAGCAATTAAATAAACTCTAGTATTAAAAGAAGTGGTAAAAGTAACACCAAGAAATTACACTTTTTGAGTGGTTACTATGGCAGGTGCTCTGCTGCTGATTTTAATGACTCTTCAAAATATCTTCAATAAGTGTGCCCATTATACAGATAAGAAAACTGACTCTTAGGAAGCTTAAATCATTTGAGAAGGAAATAAAATTCATTTCATTGAGTTAAGAGATAATATGTGGTTAATGTGATGATAGTAGACTAATAACTTGCAAAAATATTTACTGGACAGTTTTATTATGAAAAAATAAAACTGGTTATGAAACAATTTTAGGATTCCACATACATGCAAAATGTAAAGGGGAACAAAAGAAAGGCTAGACAGACAACATACCAAAACATCTCAAGTGATTATCTTTGAGTGATGGGACTGTAACTATGTTTTTTGTTGTTGCTATAATTGTTGTTATTAATTATTACTATGTACTTCATTGTATTTTATAAATTTGTATAAGGATCATGGGTTATTTATTTATTTATTTTTTCTAGTGTTTTCTTCCCCGGCCGCATTTTTTTCCCTTTTATTTCATCATATAATGGGGGTACAAATATTGTTAGGGT